>OZ005741.1:192861199-192935353 GCA_963930735.1 Dioctria linearis | reverse complement strand
TGTTCAATCTTCTACTGACACAACTAAATGCTATATTTTGGAAGTAATTCACATAACTTACTCAATATAAGTATTTCACGCACTTAACAAACGTTTCTATTATCTCCGAACGAAATTGTTTTTTGTTTTTCCCGGGTATCTGACTCCACACTGAGCTATAACACGCTTATGTAAAAAAAAAAATCGCCTTTCAAAATCGCCACGACATCAACTCAGTTCCGAGCCCGTAGGTAATCTGAATCTCACATCAAGCTACTCTTCATCATTTATTCTCACTACCTACTCTAACCTTTACGGCGCCAATATCTCCTAGACGTTAATTATATTCATCTAGATGCGCACTCTTGAGAGTGCTTGTACTCCTGGTCCTGTTCTCAGAAATCTCTATCCAAAACTAATAGTACTTTCCCTTTTGCGATGTCCCTATCATAAACTCATAAAATCTAACCTCTTCGTATTACGCTCGGAACTGAGAAGAATGGGCACATTCTTAACATCAAAGAAGCCGACCGGGATTTCATCGGCTGTATCATTACAAAATATCTTTTTGTTGAGATACTTTAGCACATTTTTAATACCACCATCACGTTCCTCGTAAAAAAATACCCCGAATTCATGTGCCATATGTTGGCAATATATGAATTCTGACAGTTCCGCGGTATTTATAAATTTGTTTTGACTGTTCGCGATCGCGAGTTTTCCGGTGGGTTTTTTCGTGAACTGCTAATGCAAAGGTAAGTTATTCAAATTGTATTTTATGCATTGATTAGTGTTTGTGTGTGTTTAATTTATAAGAAAATTCATTTGTTTACGACATTTGCTATCTTAACCTGTCTTCAGGTGAGACTTTCATTTGTTGTTTTTCGTGGGAAGTGGATTTTTTGTAAACAAAACTTTTTAATTACTCATAAGCTTCGGTTTTCTTGAGTTGATAGCTTTTAGAAACTTTTAAAAACTCGATTTTTGAGTAAATTGTTTTCCTTTGTGACAAATGTCAAAGGTGAAAATTTTGGTATAATTTTCCTCGAAATTGAAAATGTTTTGTTACAATTAATATGTTCTATAACTATCTTTCCATAGTTGGTGTAAGTTTCAAGTGAGAGACATTGGAAGTTAACTAATTATGACATAAATTTCCATTGCCCACAGTGTTGTTGTTGTTTTGTATATAGGTATTATGTTTACATTTTGCATGGGGAAGTTATGAAACACTTATGCTTTTCTGTGCAGATTTGTTGATATTTCTTAATATATAAGTAGCTCATTGTTTACTTTAAATTAATTAATTCATTTTCTTTTCATTTCAGATAATTTCGTGGGTGTATGTACGTACATGGTACCTCTTTCTTCGTGGGAGAAATATATGCCAGTCGATTTCGCTGGCTTGTACTTAAGTTAAGTACTTTAAATTTGTTTGATTTTTTCTAATTGTTTTTTCTTTCTTTTTAGCTTCATTCATCGCTGAGCATACAGGAACAGGGTGAAACTCAAGAGTACGGAATCTCGCGCTCGAGTCAGATAATAGCTTAGATATTACTTGTCTTTAACAAGTCCAACCCCACCCCCGCCCATCTAGGTATCTATATTATCGCCGGGCAACGCCGACGGGCTCCCAATAGTAAAGAATATAAACATTTAGTTCAAAAAGATAAAGTTTGGAAAGATATCAGCTCTCGTATGGGTATTGAAGGTAAGAAACGTTTCAAATATCATTATTATTGCCTTTGGAAGAATTTGTTGAAAATTTGTAAAGATTGAATTATCTTTTGCTGGCAAAATAAGATATTTATACGGATTTGATTCAATTCATTCATAGTTATTCCATAACTGTTATGTTTCCTTTCAGAAGCGAATCTAAAATCGAGGTGGAAGTCCTTGCGAAACTCTTACAGAATCGAGCTGAAGAAAATATGACAAACTCCTTCCGGAAGTGCTGCAAAGGATGTGAGGTGGCAGTATTTTCCGCTAATGAGTTTTCTTGGAAGAAGATATGCTTGTTGCGTAAGTGAAATAAAATTGTTGTAAATTTCAATTAATATATTCATAGTTTTACAGGAATACAATCACATATTATGACACGACTCCGACACCTCTCTAGCTAACGGTTCTGAATTTGCAGGATTTGGTATGTTTGGAAGGAGAATCCCTGGTGTTTTAGCTGATAAATTCCAATTACCAACGAAGAATTTCTGTTGAGCGCGAAGCAGATTCTCGGAGAATCGCAGTTATCACCTATTGCAGCATTTATAAAATCGATGACAGCAAAAATGGAGAGAGCTGAATTTGGCGCATGCCAGGCCGACGAATTACAAGAAGCGTTGCTTGTCGTAATTGATGGAGAGTTAAAGGGTTATACGAACCAGATAAATAAAGAATAGTTTTTTTCTTTTTAATTCCGTTTATTTATTTACGCAAATCTTGTCCTATTAACAAAGATGCAGAGTTTTTCACGGATTGCGAATGCTGATGCGTTGTTCGATCTGCCGAAAAGAGCTGCTGCTTGTAGATGTTGGATTTCCTCTCGCCAGTGACCTTCGCTGATGGAACCATCTGTTTTGTTATCGTTCTATTTAGGTCGACAATATTCAGAACATAACCGTATCAAATAATTGTGTACCACTGTTGCATAAACGATTTTTACCACATTATTGGGAAGATAATGAGTATCATGCAAAAAAATTCGCCATCGAGATGACATTATACCAAATGCATTTTCTATCGTACTCATAGCACGACATAGTCTGCGATTGAAATGTTCCAGCTCTGCTGTATGATTCCTGCCGGGAAAAGGCCTCATTAAATTAGTTCGTAGAGCAAAAGCACCATCGCTGACAAAGAAATGAGGTAATTTCACCGAACTACCCGGGAATTCCCTCTCCGAATGCAAATCCAATTCATTTTGTAGCAGCTTTTCACCGAACGTACTTCCAGCGAAAACACCACCATCACTTCGTCTGCCAGGGGGTCCCACATCAACGGCAGTAAACAAATAATTTGCATCGGAAGTTGCCGTCAATATAACACTGAAGCGGTGTTTATAATTGAAATTTTCGGGTCTTTTCCTTTAAATATATTGGAGACAAAGTTTCCCAAAGTATTTGACAAGTTTCAAGGATGATGTTTGTTACATTTGAAACTCCCATTTTAAACTTTAATGTAAAGATTTGCCTTGAAGTTCCATATGCCGAGTACCTGAAACAAAATTTTTTTAATATGTATAATCCCATTTTATTTGGAAAAGTTTCAATTTACATCAACGTCAACGACAATCAACATTCCGGCTGTATTATATTATAGATTTGTTTTCCAACTTCCCATAAACCAATGATAAGAGACTATTAAAAGTACCAACGCTCTTGCGAAATGTGTTCTTAAACATTTCGTGGTCACTTGATTTCATCGTTTGGTACGCAGTTTCGAAGAAGCCATACTAGGCTCTTTGTAAATATATTTCCCGCACCCAGAAACGCACTTTCCTTAATTTGCTTATTATCGTTAGCATTATAAGCCCGAATGTAGTAACAGCAACTACTTTTGCCGCTTTTTGTCGATTTATCATGATTTTTGCCACAATATATTCCTCCACTTCGCAAAAATCTTTTTTTTTACAGTTCAGATACCTTTCAATGTTGTATTTCACAATGCTGCCATTCTGTCATAGAAGGCATCAATGCGAAAAATGCAATGCTGGTGTTAATGATGATACCGATGTCCGATGTTATCATTGTGTTTCGGCCTGTATCTCATGTTATACCAGCAAAACAATCTCTGCCCCGAAAAACTCATACATATTAGGGACTTTGTCCTTTTTATACCATAGATGAAATCTAAAGGGGTATACTAAGTTTGTCATTCCGTTTGTAACACCTCGAAATAATGATGGTAGAGCAAAATGGATTGGACACCCATGCATAATATTAAAAGTTATTTTGATTTGTGCATGTCCGTCCGTCCGTCCGTCTGTCCGTCCGTCCGTCCGTGCGCACGATAACTCGAGAACGCGTACACTTAGAGAGCTGAAATATTTTGTACACGGACTTTAAAAAAAAAAAGTAAAATTAAGTTCGAAAATGAGACAAATCGGGCAACTCCTTCGTGGGGTTGCCATACAAAAATTTCGTTTTCCGTTATATATTTGAACACTGCCTGAGAGCGAGTTGCATAGAGAGCTGAAATTTGGTACGTGGTGTTTTCATTGTACTAGCAAATAAAATTTCAAAAATGGACTAAATCGGGCAACCCATTCTTGGTGTTGCTATATAAAAAATTAGGTTTTTTATGTATACTGTGAAAACGATCAGTCCAAGACATTTTTATTGTACTAAAAACTTCTTCAGAATATGAAATCCTATAAAATTGGTTATAATCATTTTTTCATTCCGACGAGCCGTTCTAGAAATATATGCGAAAAACCACTGCAAAAATCAAAATTGCTCAAATGGCTACCCATACGAAATTTCATACGGGCATTCATCTAGGGTATCATAAGAATTGGTCTTAGACCAATTCTAGCTTTTTCACTTGTTCCATATTGCATTTGACTTAATTAACGTAAGTTATTTCAAAAAATTCAAAACGTCAGTAGACTAATGACGCAACTATAGAGGAACTTTTTCCCTTGAATCAGAGGGTGAAAAGCCTTTATTTGATAATAAAGATAATTCTGGTTTTGTAAGTTTTGTAAAATACTCCACAGGTATACGTTGATGAAACAGAAGTTTCCGAAAAGATAATAGTTTTAGTATCACAAATTAATTACGTTTTCTATCAACTAAATACTATTTAAGAATCAACGAGTAATAACTAAATTAAATGTAGTTCTTGTGAATTGCGTCAATGCTAAATAATGTTGTGGTAACCAAATAATATTCATCACTCTCTAAATCTGAAAATATGGTAAATTCGAAAAATGCTTTTGCTTTATCTTCCGTTGACGGAGATACTTCCTATACGAAAATGATTGACATTTGACAATTTAACCTAAATAGCTCAAATAACTCTCGGCCAGGGCATGACACACACTCACTAAAAAAAGTGAACGACTACTTAAAGCATTCAAATGATTTAAACGTATAGGCTCTGGTCATGCTGTAGAGTTTATCTAGCGTTCATTTAGGCATCCGAATACTCAAAGAAGTATTTATAATAAATGGAAGGTAGAGGCGTCTCCTTGGAAGTTCAAATCTTTCACTGTTAAAAAGAATTAATATACATGCACATATAGACGCTGTTGCCTAGTGCAATCGCTGTATTAGACGGTTGGATACATGGTTGTCTTTGGATATCCATGAATACGCAGAAGAAATATAACTTATCGTATATATAATGGTAACTTGCATGAACTGAAAGATCTTTATTATAAGAGCATGAACGCCTTAAAATTAAAATTTTTCGCATAGACACTAAATGGGATCGTGCGTAGAACCCCTTGTTGTCAAAAAAATACTGCTACTATTTCATAGGCTCAAAACATATCCCTGGTACGGAAGTGACGCACAGGGACGTATATATTGGGATATGTGATGTGGGCGCGGATGCACCACAATTGAAAAAAATTCTGTCGCTTAAACAGTGAATGTAGTCAGATAATTGTACGAAGGAGATTTCTCGTCTTAACAGACTGAAATTTATTGAGAATAATATCAATAAATTGACAAAATGCTTTTTAAATGCATAAAAATGATTGCACTTTTCGACCCAGCGATCAAAGAAGTATGTTTATCTCTGATCGCCTACCATAGTAGTAGTTATATAATTCTGAGTAGCACAACGATTACTCCTCGTGCATCGATGACTGCCATAAAATGAGATTTATTTCGTCCTTAACTTCGCAACACCATCAAGAAAATTCAGCAAATACTCAGTCCTCTTCCAGCAATAAATATCAAAGACTTTCTTCAAAAGAATGTGGCCTGCAAATGAGACAAATTTTATAATTTAAAATTGGCAAAACCTCTTTTCCACCAGCAAAATGCATCACTTTTTTCTTCCTCCTTCCCGAATCCTCTTCTTCCTTCTCCTAAATAGTTTTTTGTACTTTTCCCAGCCAGGGTTATTCGTGCGGCTGTGTGACACGTGGCAGCATATTCGAAGTGTTGACTAGGCGTAGTTTGCCGCAAGAGGTGAGTGCCACACACCGCATCGTGTGGGCCTGCGACCATAACAGGGCAAGGTGATATGCTTCACCTGTGAGTCAGACAAGACTGAGAAATGGTCGGCTGAACTAGCCGGTCTTTAAACATAATCCTCATCTTTGCAGGTGTCCAACACGACCCACGACCACTCGTTCTGTTAAAACGGAAGCTGTGCTAGCTCTAGGAAAGCCACGGAGGCTTGTCAGGATCTTTCTACGCGTGACGAGTCAGAGGCGTCTCCGCGAAGTTATGCCAATTCTTAGCTAGAGCACGCCATCGGTCTCGATATCGAAAGTCAGAGGTGCACTCATAGACGAGCAACCTAAAAAGCCATTCTGTGAGTATTCCTCTACCCTGCCATACTGAGATGGGTCGGAGAAGCATCTACAATCAGAACTGATTGCAAAGCTTCTTCCGCTCCTGACCTCTCTCTCTGACCGCAGATCAACAGTTGTTCGAGGGTGTTGATCCAGGTCCCCACATACAGATCGAGTCTCTAAGAATTTTAGTTAGGCAATAAGCGTACTAGCACAGCAATTCAGTGCCCCTTTTCAGGAGATGTGGGTGCCGCCCTTGACTCTCTTTCGAGCTTAGCCATCGCGAACCCTACCTAAAAAGTTCTGAACAACTTACAGGCCTTCACTGAACCTCGCCCCGAATAACTCGGTATAGCTCCAGTGAAGGATTCTCAAGACAGGCAGAACATACCACGAGAGCATTCATTTTCCCCTCTCACAAAAAGTAAGGGCGAATGCCTCGTGAAATGGTTCAACAATACTCAGCTCACGCAATAAGTGCGCGGCATTCGTTGAATGCCAGGTTATGCTCATCATCAGTGATATCAGCGTTGGAATACACTCAGTTGTTTATCAAGACTTATTTCTTCACTAAGGCCTGATCTTTCTAGCATGGTAAGTACCCCATGACTCTCCCTGCAGATCCTCAAGCTCGCATAGAGAGTTTCCGACGTCCCAGTTTTGAGCTGAGCTGGCTTTGAAAGCTGCTCTGTATAAAGTTGCGTCTGTATACTTTCTCACCCGCTCTGTAACTAACATCTTTTGCTCGAAGATTACAGATTCTAGCACTTTGTTTAAAAGCGTGGGTCTAGTTTTTCTGAGCCTTCACTCGGATCAATTTCATCTTTTCAACGACATCTAATATTATTGGTACATTCAGAGTCCCCAAGCTCTTGAGGATGGAATGCGAGCTCACATGTTCGATCATCTGCAAACCGAACAGTTCCCTGTAGCGTGAGAAGCCAGTTGCTTTATGGATAAAACTCCTGAGGGAGCTATAAATATGGCTGTTTATTGATTGCTTGTTCATTATATTTATACAGTGGATTTGCTTAATCGATAATTCTAAGCTGCATATTTCTATAAAAGTTGCAATATGCCCGATCTTGGATTTTAACTTCAGGAAGAAATATTTGACCCATATCTATGCATTCTACACCAAAGTATAGTGTCACTGATCGCACTTGTATGCACCAAGAACGATGCGTTGCACTTTCGTGCTGTTTGCATCACTACGTCTTTTACTCAAGCATGCATTTTTATTATTTGCGTCCTTTACGAGTTGTTGCAAAATATTGCAATCATGCATATTACACCTTTTCCCCTAAAAAAAAATTAAATGAACATTTAATTATTTTCTTGTTACAATGTTTTTATGATATTTGTTCTGTCTACCTTTTACGGTACGCCAAATTAGCCCAGCCGAACACATGATAACCCTCCAAAGTGGCAAGTAAACGACTACATATTGTCGCTTAACATAATCAAATAAAATCACAACTAAAAGATAGAATAAATTAATATCACCAAAAGAGCCTCAATATGTGCCACCATAATTCCGTCACGGATTCCTCAAATTATAAGGATTCACCTATATTCAATTAGGCTTTTGGCCTTCCATAGTTAAACGATGGTTAAACCTTAAATAACAAAAAAGCTAAATTACTTAAGGTAAATAAAAAGTAAAAGTCTCAGAACATTATTTTCTGATAGATTGATTACGTTTGTTATTTTGCATCGAAATACTGAGAGATTACTGTAACGAAAATTAGCAATGTTTTGATATCTACACAGGAGTACAACGGAGGAAGGGGCCATGTGTATTGAACTAAACATTTCCATTTTTTCCAGTAATAACAGTAATTCAATTTTATTTATCTAAGCTGCTATAGATAATTAATGAAAGAAATTTCACTTAATAGAAATGAGATGACAAAACGCAAAGCAAGAAATTCATAATAATATAGACAGCGTTAAGAGAGAAGCTATTGCTCATTAGTCCGTTTGTAATTAGAGATAGATCTTAAAAAATAATTATACCTTACATTGAGATGGGGAATGATTCGATAAGCACCACTAATATGGGTAAACTCGATTTTTATGTATGTACTGTATTGTATTTCTCGTTTTTTCAAATATTTTTAAATTTCTTCTAAGTTGATATACAAAAGCCAAAAATTAAACTAAGCGACTAGCATTCTCATAAAGAGTTGATTTAAATAATTCCCTAGGCATTGTAAAATCAATAAATGCATAAAATCAATTAAAAGTAAAATACAATTTGAAATAGGTTCATGCATGCCATAGTTTGTTCTATGTTGTGGAGCATACAGCAAATTTCGTGAGCGAATTGGTCTCTTCGGTGCATAGAAGCAGATTAAAGACAAAAGTTCAGAAGAATTAATTCTATAAGATAAAATATCTCTTACAAAAGTAACACAGTTCACTTTACGTCTGAACTGATGAGTTGATAAACCCAGAAGCAAACACCTCATACGGTAATATGGCATATTGTCACGATTATAATTTAATTTATATAAAGTAAAACGAGTAAACGACTTTTGTACAGACTCGATACGATTAATATGAACATAATAAAAAGGGCACCGACAGACGATTATTCAAGAACAGATATTACAAGCGAATTATAAAGCTTTTAGTGTGCCTATATCGTGAAAATCGTTGGAATTACACTATAAGAAACCTAGGTTGCGGAATGCTTTAGAAATAATAATTTCAACATGTGAAGCGAAAATAGTTTTGGATCAAATATTACTCCTAGGTCTATGACTTCTGAAGCTCTAGGAATGAGAATATCATTGATGGTGTAATTAAAGCTAAATATGTCGAATTTTCTGGTGCAACTTATAATTTTGCATTTAGAAATATTCACCTCAAATTTATTCAAGGAGCACCATGTAAATAGGCGATTAAGATCAGCTTGAAGTGAGAATTAATCGTTCAAGGAATCGATTTTTGCATAAAGTTTAAGATCATCAGCAAAAATTAAATACTTCGCAAAGTAAAAATTTCTAACTATGTCCCTAATGAAGATCAAAAAAAACTAAGGGTCGTAAATGACTGCCTTGAGGAACACCAGAAGTAACGGAATGACTCCAGAAACAAGATTGAGAATTTTCACATATTGCGTACGGTTGCTTAAATAAGATTCAACCCAACCCATTTCAAGATAGATGAATTAATGAATAACCGTTCAATCGGACTACGGTTTCTGCTATCTAGTGATACCTAGATTTTCTTTGTTATTCCTTTATGATTGAAGTAAATCTGATCCGCAGTAAATTGGCTAGAGCTGTATAGGTAAAAAAAATACGCTACCGTCCGTCGCCATTGGTGACTGGGCTATCAGGCCGATGTTATTGGGACCAATTTGCGTATTAATAAGACGATGTCCTCTGGCGAGATTGAATCGAACACCTCATTTAGTCGCATGTAGAGCTCGTCATTACTTTCATATACTTTATTTATTTATATAATTTTCTACAGATTACAATATCTTACAGACAGTTAATGTATTAATTAATTCTAAAAAGAGTTAACACATCTATTATTATCAAAAATACTGGACTTAATTTTATCTCTTGTCATAGAAATATCAATAATTGAGGAAAATTAATTAAATATTGAGGAACAATTGGAAATAGGCTCGTGATTACCATAATCCGTTCTATGATGGGGAATATACAGCAAGCACCTAGAGCGAATTTACCTTTCCGGAGCATATATACTAATCGATGATAAGTGCTAGGGCGAGATAATTCTGTAATCCACAATATCTTTAACAAAAGTCACATAGTTAACCTTTCGTCGTAATTCCAATTGAGATTAACCCAGCAGTATACATCTTACAGAATATGAACGTAAGTTATCATATCGGTAGCTCCATTTTTAAAGCGCAAATATAGTGAAGCATTTCTGTATTGATTCAGGACGATCAATATGAACCTTGTAGTCGGGGCATGAAACGACACATGCATATTGTAAAATAGACCTCACCAAAGCGAAGTAGAGAAAGAATCCTAGGCATCTACGAGCTTTTCAAACTATCAAGTCAGCATGTGGCATGTAATTCAATTTAGTATCATGCATAACCCCCAAGTCATTAATATCAAAAACCCTAGGAAGAGTGCTGCTATTTATGAGAAATTCAAAAACTATTGGATTGGATAAACGATGAAATGTCATAGATTTACATTTACCAATGTTTAACTGAAAATTGTTCACAGAACACCAATCAGAGAAACTCATAAGATCACGTTGTATGAGTGCGCAATCATCCACAAAATTGACTTTTAAAAACAATTTCAAATCATCAGGAAACATCAAACACTTAGTAAATTTGAAACTTCCGACTATATCGTTAATAAAAAGCAAGAAGAGCAGAGCATCTAAGTGGCCACCTTGAGGTACGCCGGAATTAGCGTTAATCTCTATCGAGAGCATCCTACTAAGTTTTACATATTGTTTACGATCAGTCAGATAGGATTCCGTCCAGTTTAGAAAAGATGAGTGAAAGGCAAGTATACTAAGTTTACATAAAAGTAGAGAAAGATTAAATCTATTAAATGCTTTAGAGAATTCCCTATAAATAGCATGAACGTGAAATGAATCTTCTATAGCATGAACAGCATAATGTAAAAAAAGATAAATTAGTCACACATGATCGTCCAGAAATAAATCCATGCTGTTCAAATGCATTAATTTCTCTGGTTCAAGCAGCAACTTTTCAGATAATCAACGAATCAAGAATTTTAGGAATAGTTTTAATAACATATAATTTTTTATGTCATCCTTTTGCCCAGATTTAAATATCGGTGGAATGAAGGAGATATTCGAAGTATCTACAAAAATCCCTGTTTGTAATGATAACTTGAAAATTGAAGTTAGTGCGAGTGCCAAGGTATCAGTCAATTGTTCATTAGAGAAGTGCATAAAAAGTCAGTGTTAGAGTTGGTACTAGAACTTAAGTTTCTTAAGCACTTCAGTACGTCGCTGGTATACAAAGAGACTACACTAATGTCAAGAGAGGACGGAGGTGTAAAATCAATAACAATAAGATAAGCAGAGTCATCACTATATACGGACTCGAAATATACAGCAAACAAGTCACAACTAGATTCCAAATTAAAGGCTTTTTGTTGACATATTGCAACATTTTGGGAAGACTTGTATTTATGAATAACCATACTGCCCTCCATAGACCAAGCGTATTGATTGTGCATAAATCTAAGTAAGAACTTCTATTCTCGCCTAAGCTGACAGTATCTTATTCTATCGGAAAGACCACCAGATTTGTTCAAAGCTTTTTGCGTCTTAGTTTTTGCAGTTTTAGGGTTCCGTACCCAAAGGGTAACAATGGGAACCCTATTACTAAGACTTCGCTGCCCGTCTGTACGTCACCAGGTTGTATCTCATGAAACGTAATAGGTAGACAGTAGAAATTTTCACAGAATGTGTATTTCTATCGGCGATATAACAACAAATAATAAAAATTAAATTAAATTAAAAATTAAAGGGGTGTTTTTCATTCTTATTATTGTCTGTTACCGGGCTGTATCTCATTAACCGTAACAGGTAGAAAGTTGAAATTTTCACAGTGTGAAAACGTGATTTTTTTAGTCGTTTTTTTTCCTCGTTTTATTCTCATTCATTATTATTATCATAAGTAGAAAATTTTTTTTCAAATGACAGCATTATTTTTACACATGAGGCCTACTATCATTTAAAAAAATAAATAAAAAGTACATAGTGTTAAATTTTGTACGATGGTACGGAACCCTTCGTGCGCGAGTCCGACTCGCACTTATCCTGTTATTAAGTTTTATAAGACATTTGTTAAACCATTTTGGACGTTCATTGGATGAGATTCTCTTAGTAGGAACATGGTTATTTAGGCCTTCGTGAATAACATCTAGGATCCTGCTATATATTTGATGAAAATCATCAGAATATATCGAACTCCTCTCAAAATTTGAAAAATTGTTATTAAGATTATGGTAATCTGCCTTTATAAAAAATATATTAAAAAATATCTACTTCATAATATTGAGAACAAAATTCATAAACAGACCTGGAAAGATTAAGAGGATTATGATGAAAATCAATAGGCGCTAAAGCAGTACTAATTTCATGAACTTCGCATTTTAATCATTACTTCTTAATCTTAGATTTAACAATGTACTAAACATATTTGTTACCGAATTCGATTGAATTACTAACTTCAAATGTGCCATGAATCACCACGATGAGGTATATTGAGCTCTTGATCAGACTGACAACATAGAGATATATCCATGGGGCCCATTGCATCCGGTCAGAGCTTATCCTGCTGGCTCCCATCCAGATCAACAGTGATAGCATAAGTAGCAGCATATGAAAAGCACAGGAAAACTGTTCAAGCAAATAATGAGATCAGTTTTATGATAGCTAAAGTGCACACACGTATTAATAATTTGTAACATATTAGTTGGGTTGGCAAAAGATATGTTGTTGAATTTATAAGCTTTATAATTTCTAAATTATTAATTAGTAGAACTAAGAAGAAATTTATAATTGATTTAAAGCTGTCCGACTAGGCTGCGTTCACGGCACGCGCTTGTAAGAGTGTAAGGTTGTTCGCGCATGTACGATTGTACAACAAAATTACGGAAAGCTAATAGAGCGGTCACGTTCAATGATTTAAGCATATAGGCGTGTACGTTTGTTTAAGCGTGTGAGCTGAATGATCAAATTCATTTGATTTACAAGCGCACTCGCGAGAACAAGTGGCACTAGCATTGAGTGATGATTAAACAGTGAATAATGAACAATGGACCTGGAAGTTATGATAAGTGAAGTAAGGAAAAGAAGATTTTTGTGGGATGTGAAAAACAAGGACTATAAAAATAGACTAGGTTTAAAAAAAGGATGGAAAGAAATAGCGGATACATTGAAAACTGATGGTAAGTTGTATTTGTAACTAATAATTTTTTAGTTTACATTAAGATTTTCACTTCAATCTATTAAAAGAAATTTTTTTTTTATAAATATTACGATAGCTTATTGCTGAAAAAGTAGGATTATTTGAAATACTTTTAGCAAGAGAATGTATACCCGATATTAACTCTTTCTTTTTCTATAATTATATTATGTAGCAAGCAAACCGTCTTTGTAATCAGTCTCGCAGTATTCACATTGGGCTTGGCCTCTATCTCTTTCATTAGTATGCGCCACTTTGCAGTAGTTATACCAAACGTACATTCAATAACCTTTCTTGTTTTTGTGTGGTTTTCATTAAATACAACTTCACTTCCACTTATGTTGGTATTATGAGCAAAAGGCCGCAATAAGTACTTACGAAGCGGTACGCTTTATCTCCCAATAACAACATCTGTGCCAGGTAAAGGTGCAAGAGCAGGAATTCGAAATTCGTCATTTTCGAACATATGACAAAGAGCTGACAACAAAAATATACCACCATCACCAACTTTTATTGCTATGAACTTATAATGCGCATTTGCAACCGCCTGCAATACAATGGAATAATATCGTATGTAATTAAAATATAAGCTTCCAGAATGTGTTTACCATCAACTCAACCCACACAATTCGGAAATCCCCAGCGCTTATGAAACTCTTCACCATGTCTGATAATGTGTGATTCACATGGACGGGGCAAATTTCCTACGTACAAATTTAGCCCATACTCCATTGCCCATATTTGGAACAATACCAGAAAATGAATTATGTGGAAGAGTGTAGCAAAATGCCAAACTTCTATACGATAATCCTGTGGCGAGTTACCTGTAATTTTTTTTTATTATTCGTTATTTTCAGTGGAAAAGTCTACGGGATAATTATAGAAGAGAGCTGGCAAAAGTCAACAAAAAACCGAAATCAGGCAGTGGGGCTAATTCTAATTATCAAAGTAAATGGAAACATTTTTTAGATTTGGATTTCCTCCGTGATTCATTAACACCAGCTAAACTTAGTGGCAACTTTACAGATTACTACTTCGACAGTCAAATAAACCAAAGTTCGCTAATCGGGCAAAAAAATAATGACGGGAACCAGATGGAAACGCAGATGCAGGAAAATGCTCAAATATATTTCAGAACTAATGAAGATGTTGTGGACCTTGAAAAAGTTGAAGAAGGTGTGAAAATTTCTGCCACAAGAATGATCTCTTTAAAAAATAATTGCACATTTAACGAGTCGCATTATCTAGAAATTGAAAAGGAGCAACTTTCAATTATGAAAGAAGATTATGCCTTAAAAAAATAATAACTTAAATTTTTTGAAGAGTTTGCTACCGCGAATGCAAAATGTGCCTATTAATGACAACTTACGCTTTCGAATGAAATTAAGCCAGCTTTTGTTTGAAACAGTTTCTAGACTATCTCCATCAAATCTTGGAACGAATTCAGAGAATACACCTACTCCTACTCCTTCAACATTTTGGGATGATTTAGATCAAAATATTCTATCTTTTGATGATTTTTAAAATACACATAATTTTATTTCATAACGTGCTTTGTTTTACTTACCTTAAAGTGGCCGACAACCTTTCCGCTGCAGTGATTGGATTTTCAAGATTAGTTTGTTGTTTTTCTATAATTGGTTGTATTTTATTTAAAATATAGTAAAACGTAGCCGAAGTCATTCTATAATATTCATAAAAATTTTCGTTGTCTTCCCTCAAATAACTGGTGAAACTCACCCAACTTATAACGGTCACGAAAAATAGGATGGACAGACTATCTTTTCTTTTTTCTAAACAACACTTTTGCCCTAAAATAACTGCTTTCTGCACAAAAGATTTCTTTCCTCGAAAGAGTCATAATTGAAAGTAATGCACCAAGATTTGCAATATAAATTACGTACGAATGACAAAGGATAAATGTTTAGTACCTGTCACAAGCGCAAGTAGCTATACACTAACAAGCGTGAGATCTGACCACAGCCAAGCTTAAAGAAGCGCTACAATAAACTTTTACAAGCGCGAGACGTGACCGCACCCTTTGTCAATTATTGAAATTACACCAGAATTCATAATGTAATAACTGAAATCGAAGTTTGAGGTAGCGATGTGTCGGCGAGTTCTCAGCTAATATCCCAATATGTGTTAATATAGTGAAAACGAAATTTGTATATGCCAGCCATACGAAGTATTCTCTAGTTTTCACATGGATGAACTGCTTAACGGACGGACAGACGAAGAGGCGGATGGACATCAAAATTCTAATGCACATGTATCCAATTTTTCGCCATACCGTTCTTAGGGGATGAAAGATTTTGTATACCTTATAATTTCATCTAGCATATAAATATGTAGGCCCCACACAATCTTCATCGAAATAATCCAATCAATTAATATTACCGAAACTGCAGTCTGGAATTTCTGTAAAACTTTTTCGGCTTTTTTAATAAGTAACCGAAGTTACGAGAGGCAATTATAGTATTAAAGCCATATAGACATATATAAAGACCAAAAATAAAACAGAACTCATTGAAAACAAAGCTTAATTTTTCTTATTTTTCTGCTATTATAAGAGGGTAGGCTCTTATTGTGATAAACTCCAATTACCTCTTTAACTATCAAGTACAATAGAACAGGCAGAATTTCAGGACTCAGTGCCTTTTAAGGGCAGAAAAGTTTAACTTGCTTAAGACGGCTTCCTTCCCCCGTTTCCAACCCTTCGGCATTATCAACGAAATGATCTGTTCTTAACAACCTTACGCTCTATTAATAAGTCTAACGTAGTCATACACAACATTTCCTTCATAATAGTTGCCGTTAATTAACGAAAATATTCGATTCCACACAAGGTATAATTGCTTTAGTTCCATGTTTTCCTGCGCAATTTCCTAATTTGTTTAAGGCAAGAAATTTCTGTATAGGAAGTAATTACATCCAATCACCTTCGATTAACTACCTGTCTTGATGTTAATATGTGTGCATTTGTGGGAATACAACAAGACTAGGAACTGTTTGCTCTTAATGGGGAAATGCTTGAATGTGACTGCAATGATTACTTCCCTCTTCAATTTTAATAAGAAGGTTTTGAATAAACCATAAAACTTAATGAAAAAAAGTTGCTTTTTGAGATGGGATGAAATAATGTCCGCAACATACATTAGATAACTGCTCATTCGCAATAAAAATGCGAAGTGATTTATTTTAACTAGTTGAAATTTAGGCAGTTTTTAATCGATAAACTCGGGAGTACTATTAAGTATTGGAAACATACTACACCATAAGTAAAAGCACCATTGGAGCTAATATATATGTATGCCTGTTATATCTTTTCTTTTTAACTAGCCAGTCGTTTTTCGAATCTCCTCAAAAAGATTTGAGTTTATTCGGGATTTTCGGTCGTTAAAATTCTCCCAAGGTAAGAGTTAGTTTTCATAATTTTATAATGAAAAGAAATTTTCTATCGTTAGAAAGAATTTTTTTTTTAGAGTTATTGTGATTCAAAATAGATTTTTTCTTTGAGATGGCTCTGGCATGTGAATGAACTATATATAGCCCCAATGGTGCTACCACAGATATTTTTCTTATTTGTGGAGCTACTGATAAAGGTTGGAGTTAATAGCTAGTAACGCAAGTCATGTGCCGGAAGTATCTGGAAAAGTTGCTTGTGCATTCTTGAGATTATATGGAATTTTCCATCTAAAATTTCAACAACTCACCTAGGGCAAAAGTTATCTAGTTATGTTTGCATGATACTGTAATGAGTATATGTATAAGGAGTTTCAGATTTAAATAGGTAAACCATTAGGCGAACAACAAAAACTGTACAGCAGGGAGTGCGTCGGGCATACAGGGTGATAACAATTTGTTACTTTTGTTTTACATATGTTGAAAAAATAAGTGTTGCCAAAGTAGATCATCTATGGCTGTTTTGATATGTTTTTCAACAGAGAACTCTGCTGTTTCCATGGAACTAAAAACCATCACAGTATTCCTTCTTTTTCCAGATTCATGGTATTTTAAATTTGATTTTTGAGCTTTTCACCTTCCTTCTTTAAAGAAACCATTATCTATATCATGAAACATTTTATCAAAATCAATTTTGAACTGCAACTGAAATACACTTATTTTTCCCTTTAATTTGACTATCAAATTAACGAATTATTTGCAATTACGCTAATGAAAATATAAAAAAAAATGGTTTTTTTTTTTATATTATTAAGCCAAGCTCAGGGGATACCCTATGATGCAAAGCACAGCATGGCAGGAAGGAGATAGGGAAAGGATTAGGGGATATGAGGAGAGTGGCGGAGGTGCCGATGTATGCCGCCCTTAAACTTCCGCAGATTGTATGCCGGAGGAAAAACAGAAAATGGTAAGCTGTTCCACATTCACACTGTTCGGGATAAAAAAGCATCACGAAATTTTACTGTACGGCCGAAAGTAATTTGAAGGGTAAAAGGATGTGCTCGGTTTGCAGCGCGAGTATTGCGCGCAGGAATCATTCTACAAGGGATTAGACTAGATATTTCATCAGAACATTGACCATGCATATAGCGATAAAGGAGCAAAAGGCATCCAACATTGCGACGGCGCTCGAGCGAGTCGAAATGACGAGTAATTGCCACATCGCCAATGAGCTTGCAGGCTCTCTTTTGGACAATATCCAATGAAGCTAAGGCTGTGCGACCAGCCCCGGCCCATATATGGGAGTTGTATTCCATTCTAGGTCTAACGTAGGACTTGTAGAGGAGCGCTAGATTTGACGGGGTGAAATATTTCTTACACCTTTTCAGAAATCCAAGACATTTCGATGCTTCTTTGGCAACAGAGAAGATGTGAGCTGTCCAGTTTAACTTACTAGAAATATTAATGCCAAGAATGCTTAGTGACGGTGAATCAGAAATTAATGCTCCATCAAAAGAAACGGGTGTGGTTAAGTTATGATCTTGTTTTAATGAGATGAGACAGCTCTGGGTCTTAGATGTATTGAATTCGACGCGATTTGCTTTGCCCCAAGCGAGGATACTGTTAAGATCGTTATTCAATGATCTAGTCATGCAATCTCGTTTAACACATGCGGCATTCCCCCTGGATTCCGCAAGAGTGTCAAAGGAGTAAGCGAAATCAAGAGTACTGTCATCTGCGAAACTATGGATGGGATTGAAAGTAAGGGAAAGTAGATCATTAATGAAAATTAAAAAGAGAGTTGGAGAGATAACAGAGCCTTGAGGCACACCGGCATTTATGGGATGCGGTTCAGATGTAACGCTATCTAATACAACACGTATTTGGCGACTAGATAGGAAACTTTCAATCCATAATAGAAGAGGAGGGGAGAGACCAAGTGCTTTAAGTTTGGCTAAAAGGGCTGGATGCCAGACTCTATCAAGGGCCTTTGAAATATCTAGGGCAACGATTTTAGACTCACCAAAATTGTGAAGACTACGGTTCCAACGTTCCGTAAGAAAGGTCAGCAAGTCTCCAGATGAGCGTCCAGCTCGGAAGCCATATTGGCGATCGTTGATGAGATGATTAGTTTCTAGATACTTCATTAATTTTGAGTTAATGATAGATTCAAAAACCTTTGAAAGAATCGAAGTGATCGCTATTGGTCGATAATTTGAGGGATCGCTACCCTCTCCTTTCTTAGGAATAGGCTGAACGTGAGCTAGCTTCCAAACAGTTGGAAATTTTCCTGTCGAATAAGACAAATAGAAGAGTTTGTGCAGAGGTTTAGCCAAGGATGAGGCGCAGCTTTTAATTAGCAGGGGCGAAAAATCATCAGGACCTGCGGCTTTGGAGACGTTGATCCCCTTAAGGACCCTGAACACATCCCTCGTACGAACGTGTATTGGCTCTTGTACACATTCACACGGGCGATGCAAAACAGGTGTTTGTGAAGTTGGTGGAAGACGAGAATTTGAAGCGAATCTAGCAGCTAAAATATTAGCTTTATCCAGGGAGTCAACAATCACTTCACCATTATTAAGTAGCGAAGGTATAGAGGAACTGGTGAAGTTGTTCCTGATGGTTTTGACCAGGGACCAGAAGCCTTTGCTACCTTTGCGGCTCGCCAGGATTCTTTGTCTAATATTCTGGTCCAAAATAAATTTTTCTCTCTGGATAATGGACTTGCAGGTGTTCCGTGCAGTCTTGTAGACTTGTTTCATTTCCGGACATGGATTCAATTGATAGGCGCGAAAAGCAGACTCTTTCGCTTTTATAGCTTGGTTGCACTTATCGTTAAACCAGGAGCGATCATGCTGTTGTTGAGATCTGCTGTAAGAATACGGAATGTATTCACGCATGCCAAGCTTTAGTATGTTTCTAATCTGCATTCATCAACATCCCTCGAAGTAAAACAGACCGACCAATCAATTTTTCTAAGATACTTATTGAGACTTTCCCAATCAGCATTCTTATAGTGCCAAAGAAGCCTACTTGTAGGTGGAGAAGTAGAGCGGCACAGGTTTGAGGTGGTAAATTGAGCCGTGATTAAGCAATGGTCTGAATTTCCGAGAGGGGAACCGAGAGATGGAATATTTGTCCGGATGAGATGTTAGAAATAAGTCGAGTAAATTAGCTTTATCACCAGCTGCATCGGGAATTCGCGTTGGTGCATCCACTAGCTGTTCTAAATTAAATGATTCACAGAAGAGTTCAACGAAACGGCCCGCAGGACTTGTGGTAGAAGAATGTCTGAGCCACGGTATATTATGAACATTAAAATCGCCTGCCAGGACGATTTCGGAAGAGGGGGAGACAGAAAGCAAATCATCAATATTGTTGGAGATATTGTCAAATACGGATACCGTGTCGTCATCAGACATATTTGGGCTGCGATAAAGGAAACAGAAGTAAATGATGTGCTTGTGAAGTTTGAACCTAATCCAGATATAGTTAAACTCTGGATTGGCAGAAGGAAAATCTTGAAGAATGGTAAAGGCTACATCATTCCGAATATATACTGCGATCCCTCTATGCTGAGAAAAAAGAGGCACGAAGCTGTAACCAGGGACGTGATACTGATTAATATCAGCATCAGAAACGACCTTGGATTCACTTAGGGCAAGAATTGCCGGATTTTTTGAGTTAAGGTGGCAGTACACGGAAAACGATTTGCTCTTAATCCGCGAATGTTGCAGAAATCTAAAATGAAATTCTGCATGCTGAAGGCAAAAACAAAAAAGCAAAATAAAAAAAAAGCGACACACAATAACACAAATATTTGGGCGCCACCAGCAGCAGTCAACGACACAGCGAGGTAAAAAAAAACAACAATAGTGTTATGCCTATTGCTGCTTTCAATACCTCAGACCGTGCAGTTCAATGACCACAGCTGGGTGCACCCGGATTGCTGATCAGTGACAAGTGCTAATGCATTTGCACTGATCACTGATGAAGAGACGGAAAGGAAACGTTACCGTGCTGCTGGCTTATAGCATGTTGATAGGGCATAGAAGAGCCCTTCACTTGGCGGATAAAATTTATTTTCGTTATTTATTAATTTAACGGTCGCGTCGGAATTTAAATAATTATAGTAGGTAATTGATTATATTGAAAATGATTAGCACAACACTATCACTTGACTTAAATTAATTTATTGGATATGTTTAAATGGATTTAATTGATCTATAACACAAGGCAACGTCCGATCGGATTGACTCCACGCACTCCTATCCAATAATAATAATAATAAAATTACTTGTTAGAATCGGTCAAAGATGGAGAATAGAAGAATTTTAAGAACTTTTATTTTTAACGAGTCTAAGTCAAATCATAAATACAAGAGAAAAAAACAACCGCCTCGTCCGGGGTTTGAAACCAGCACCTTCCGCTTGCCGGGCGACTGCTCTTACTGCTAACGAGATAGATGATTTTCCCTCTTGCATTTATTAATTTGTAATTAGCCTACTAAGCCACGTTTTACCTTCAGCTGGCGATAACCCGTAACGATGAAAGTGCACAAACAAATTTGTAAATTCAATTTTATTTTTTATTTTTCCCTGACCGGAATCGAACCCCGTCAAACGATAGGTACCGGTTTCAAACCACGGACGAGGCGGTTGTTTTGTTCTCTTGTATTTCTGATTTGATTTAGAAGTTAAAAATAAAAGGTCTTACAATTCTTTTATTCTCCATTAATAAAATTGGTTGATTTCGGCAAAACTCTTGAGTGGATTTCTAAATTTCAGTTGAACTTAAGGGTGAACTATTTTGGGAAGTTACAATGTGTCCAACACGAAACAATACAAAAATCTTTCTCAGTCTCTATCCTCAAAACCTCTAAATTTAACCTACCCCTCCAATAATTTTTGTCTGTTTGGATCTATCTATAGGTCTGTTCTCGTATTAGCTTAAAAGTACAAACTTGTAAGACTTTTTGTAAGTTTTTACTCGAAGGCATTCGCAGACTAGCAAATTGAGAGAGAAATTGTTGACGTTATTTTTCGCCTCCGTTTCCCCGTTTATCTCTTGATTTAACTAGAGAAGTACGTCCTGTAAAAACTTCGAAAATGACAGTTTTGAAATTATCGCCGATTTTTCTTTATTTTTTAAGTTTTTGATTATTTTTCCAGTTTTTAGTTTACTTTAAAAAAAAGTGGAAATACCCGCTACTCCTCCTCCAGTAAAAGTAGAATATTCTCCAAAAACATTTCTACATATTCAAAGCATTGAATAAATAACTAATAAGGAAACGACATATCGGGTGAAAACCTGGGCCATTTGGCGAAATGTATTAGTGTGCTGTGTTTGTATTCGTTTCGTCATGGCAGTAATGAAATCATGACATATTGAAGGGGGACATTTTTTATGATCCAAATAACTATGTAAGAGAAACAAATCATTAGCGCCCTTTATTTAGGTAAAAGGAAAATAGTGCTGACATTGAAAAGAAGAAACCTTCTGACATTTTTCAAATTCACAAATCGGACATGATTTAAACTTTCGTATATTTTTCCGTATCTGTTGTATATATTTAATTTTTTTTTTGAATAAGTATAAAACAGTATTAAATATACATATGCACTTACCTAAAAAACGTTTTTAATTCATAACGTTAAATTAATAGCATATCTGCTTTATTTTCACAAATAACTGATGTCAATAACACTATACAAGCTTCCGAAATAACACAATTTAAAACTTCTAATACTTATTAAAATTATTAAATATCACAAAGTTACACTGAACTCCCGGAACTCGGAAATGATTACTTTCAGAAACGTCACTACGTATATAATTTAGTTAGGTCTGAACGTCAAAGTGTGGCTTACTCACGTACACTATATTCGCACGATACCCCGCTTGTTTAGATTTATTCAATGGTTCAAAGTGGTATATATGTATATAAAACCTAGATTAGGATATAGATATATGTACATATATGTAAATATATGTATATTAACCTGAATTGAAAGAAATTAATAGAAAATAGAAAAAGCTGATATAATGACCCTATAAACCTAAAAAACCTATAATTCAGTATTTAAAAAAAAAATTTAAATCATAAAAAGTCTATAAGCTAATCATGCTTAAAACATGGTTGGCTTATCTCTTACATGGGTGATTGCATAAGCAATTTTCCTCACATACCATACATTTTATTCCCATCAAACGACTTGGGAAAAACAAAAGTTTCAGTTTACAACCCAAGTCGTTTTGCTTAAAAATTTTATCATGCAAACAAACAGTGGAAATAATAAAATTAAAGAAGAAATCAAAGGGCAAATCGTACCTTCAGTACGATTTGCCGCGAAAAGTTCAATACTTTTCCCCTGAAAATGGAGGTCGCCACCAAGCGCGTCAAACTTGCTCCGAAACGACTACCTGAAGCCTGAAACACAATTGGAGCTTTTCAGCCAGCTTTATCGCCAGCTTTCTTCTAAAGCTGACAGAAAAAGCCGAACACAACTGACCTTTTTAACATTTGCAAATGTGATTGCAGACTAACGGTAAACAAATTTTTACCTTCATTTTTTTCTTTTTTCCAATAAAAAACTATTCTCAAAACTTTAAACGCGTTTTTCTCGAAACACGGTTTTTCAAAATGGCACGCAGCATAACACGAACAATTTTCATATTTTCGACTTGAAGTTTTGACCAGATGTGAAACATTAACATTATCTAGATAATGCCGTACGGGATTTTTAATATCTTTATTTGTTGAGTTTTTATTAACAAAAAACTTACCGTTTTTTTTGTCAAAAATCAAACTTTTTTTTTCAAAATTAATATTTTCAAAAATCCGTACGGCATTCTCTAGCTATAAGCCTCTAGATTAATGGTTTTGTTGTTGTTTTGGTTTAGATTCAAATGTGCACCAGTGGTGCTGTGTGCCGCGGAGCCCTGCAAGCAAATGATGTCCCGGGAAGATAGCTGTGGAGCCGCCATTTTGTTTTTTTTTTCGCTGTCAAAAAATTTACCAATAAAGTTAAATGTATGCCCGATAATACGCTTATAAGGTTTTTTTCAAACACTTTAATTTCGCGAGAAAAAAAATTCGTGAAAAAACCTCGTTTTTCTAGCCGTTACAGTGGCGTTACACCTTAAACATTTTCTACCCTGAACAACAGCTCTTGATGACTATGAAGATGATCAAGAGTTGAGTAAAAATTGTGTCGTGTTTTTGGGATACTAACGGGCGGTCACAGAGTTTTGATAGTAAAAGAAAAATTGTTAAAGGTTGTAAAAAATAAAAGAAAAGCGTGATAGTTAAATAAAAATTGTGAATCTAAAGCGTGTTATTACTAGACAAAGGTTGTAACAAGAAAAAGAAAGCGTGATTATAATAAAGAAAAAGACAAGTTTTGATTAATAACTACAGGTTGTGCAACAGGTTGTGTGACAGTCACTAAAGATCCCCAGGATTACAGAAGGGGAAACAAACAAAGCTCGCCTGTGTGCGCCAAGTGAGAGTGGGTACCCGTATTTGAAAAAAAGAAATATATATATTGTTATCCATATTGGTACATAACAAAAGTGATAAACTAAATTTGTTTATTGTACTACGTGATATTATAGATCCAGAATATTTGCATGAGGTCGTTGCACAATACCTGGTAAGCTCCTCAATGGCTGACGAGGATTGTGAACCAAACTCCTCACTATCCATTGTTAATAATGTTTATTATATATGAGCTGTGTTCGTTGGGTGCCGAACAGTGCTCTGCAGTACACAGGAGATTGCGATTTGTAGGGTGCATAGAAGTAGAAATTTTTTGAAAGCATAAGGAAAGTAATCAAGGGGCCATGATATTAATTCTTACAAAACGCTAAGCCTGTCAAACTTCGTCCGGAATTTATCCATTTCTATTTTAAAAATTTTGCAAGGATTCAAGTCATGGCAGTTTGATCATTTTCTCTGTACTATAAAAACCTTTTCTACTTGTATGCGCCCTACAAATCAATTAAATTCGCAGTCTCCTGTGTTCTGAAGAACACTCTTCGGCACCAAAAGAACACAGCTAAAGCTATGGAGTGATGAAATATAAGACTGATTGAATTTGAGATAATACAAAATTTGATACACATGTGCATAATTTTAGACAACATGGAACATAGTTATGTTTTGCGCATAAAATAATATTGGATACAAACTAAGCCACACTTAATAATAAGAAATAAATTTGGAGAAAATTAATTCCTTCACACAGAAAAACTTTCCGTAAAGTATTTATGAAAGCTGTCGTAAAATCTCGATATGAAAGATGTTCGTATTATTGGAAAAAATTACTTAAAATCCATTGGATTATTGTAGCATTTATGTATAACAAACCCATTTGAACAAATATATATTCTTTTGATTATATAAAATGTTAAAATTACGAATATTTCGTAATCGGTAAAACATTGTGATATTCTTTTGATTATATAAAATGTTAAAATTACGAATATTTCGTATACATATATGCTTTGTGTAGTATTACACGCATTTTTACAAACTTAAGGAAAATATAGTAAAATTTATAAAAACACTTGCGGACCCGAACTCTGTGCATCAAAGTATAACGTGATCGACAAAACTTCAATTTGTAAGTTGGGTGTAATTACAGAAGCTGGCGGAAAACATATACAGGATGTCCCGTAAGTGATTTAATATCCAAGGGGTACGGATAGTTTATGCTTAGACGAGCAAAAGGTTGTATGTGTGGCAGGAAGGTAATCGTAACTTTTCCCAAGGTAACGGGACTTTGTGATGATGATTGAAAATTTCTCCGTTTGATAGTCGTTCGACTTTTCCAACAGTCTATAAATATTTCCACTCGTCCGCTCCGTTTTGAAGTTATGACTCATCAAAGTTGAAATTTCAGAATTTTAACTAGTTTGTTTTTTATTTAATTACTACTTTTATAAAAAACCAAGTCATCAATACTTTAATATTGGATTTAAGAAGCCCAAAAACTTGGCTTTAAAATGATCCATCACACTTTGTACCCAAAATGTAACCCTTTCTGTGGTTTTGGCAATTTGAACGAGCGAACTAAATTCTAACATAAATTACGTGTATGCAGGAGGCTAATGTATGTGATTTGATTACATACCTACTCAGAAATTTTCTAAAATCTTGGAACGGATTGTGAATATTTTTTTATATTCAGGATTACCTCGCAGAAATTGCTAATTATTTTTGTGCCCATGGTACATTATCAATAAACCGTAGCGTTGAACAATGGGTTAAAATCAAAAATCGTCCCCATATTCACATTGTTCTTCTGTTGAATGTGTACGTCAACACTGATATATTTGTAGTGTAAGATTTTAGATGATCAATCACTATTAAAGCACACAGAAAGAGAGGAAAATTAATCTAAACTATCATTCTAAAAAAACAGTAATGAATTAAATGAACAAAAGAGAAGAGAACTGGTAGTTGTACAACATATTTATGAAAAGAAGCTTAAATCTGGGCCGCAACAATTCGAACTGATATAAGCTGGAATTTTGGAAGTTTTCCCAAAGAAGCAAAGGTAAGTGCTATTAAATATTTTAAAAATTAATTAAATTAACTAATTATTGGAATTTGGAAAACATGAATTTAAAAAAAGGAAACATACAAAAGCATCTGCAGGACTTTTGCATACTAAGTTTCATAATAATATACAAAATTTTAGACGGTTGGGGGAAGAGCCACGAGAAAGGAAACTACCACAATATTTTTAGAGCACTGAATCCTTTCATCAGGACTGCGAGTCAACTTTATCCGGTGAATGTACCTATGCATATACATGCATAATTAGCTTTTCCAGTAATTCAGAATTTTACCCATCGTTCTAGTTGCGGAAGAAAATGGTGCGGAACACACGATTTGGTTTCAAATAAATCAACAACGTTGGATTACTGTGGAACTGATATGATCCGCTTCAAAATATCTTAGAAGACGAGACATTAAAGCTTGTGAAAAGAATATTAGAGCTATGGCCGCTTTGCCGACATACTTTAGGACATTTCTTGGTAAGAATTTAGAAATTACGTGCATAACAAAATGTTTAATGATAATTTCGCAAATTATAGGTCAAAATGGTTTTCCGTAAATTTTGTTCCGGCAAGGAGAATCATTTGTATCGAAAATGGAATACGTTTAAAGAGTAAATAAAAGTGTAAAACGTTTTGAGTATTTGAAGGACAATATGAACATAATTTAGGATGAGAGCCTTAATAGATCAGGATAATTTATAATTCGTTTTGAAATTTATTAGACTCTTTTAGATTTTATTAAATGTAACTTTACAAAAATGACAGAACAAATTCTTAAATTTTCTGTATACTTAACTAACTTTTATGTAATATTAAACGTTGTAAAAAAAAATACAAATTGTGAACTCTAATACCTGATAATCTTTTGTTTTTTAGGGAATATATACATTCGTGAATATGTTGTATTATTGCTAACATTTGAATTTTTTTTAGTATGCATCGTTTTGAATTTCATATATTTACGAACAATTTGGTTAAATTAAGAGATTCCCCATAAATATTATGAATATTGTTGTATGTTTTACACATTATTAAATATAAATTGATAATACTTTTCATAAAATAAACGAAAATATTAGGTTAAGTTGAAAAGTATGTAAAGAAAGTAAAATCTACAAATTTTAGTCTACGAAATACAAATCGTATATTTAACTCAGTATTCCATTGGCCTGAAATCAATCCTGATTTAGGTTAGCTTTAACCATATTTTTCGAAAATTTTATTAAAAGTTTTTCTCGGCCCCATTTTTATATATATATTTATGTAATATTATTAACATTACTACAATGCAAAATCTCGTGGCCGATGTCCACTTTCTGTAAAACGTTCAATTATCGCATTAACATCTATTTTTGTTTTCTCAAATAAGTCTTTAGTCTCTGGAGTGAAGAAAAGCTTCTTTCAGCAGCGGCCACGCTTATCGTTGAAGTGAAGAGAATTTTTAACAGATCGTTTACTAACGGGTATACATCTTCATCGCAATTATTTAATAGTTCATCAACAGTACTAGGAATCATAGATAGCCACTGTTGTTTCCACAGCTGCATTACCGCGAGTAATTTTAGTTCAACTGCTGGTCGGTGACTAATTATTTCACCTTAATATTAACAGATTTTCTTCACGGCATTTTTTAAAGATTCGTTAGTCAAATTAGCAATATTTTTTGGCAACAGGTTACTAAGGGCGTAGTAATTCAATGTTTCTTGAGAAAATCTAGATTTTAAATCAACAATTACTGCATCGAGCATGTAAATGTAAATTGATCTCCTATAATAGTCTTATGGGGTTGAGTGTGCAACGTTTGATCTACTTTTTTTCATCTTCATCATACGGGGAAGTTATAGTGGAACGTCTAACTTCAATAAAAGTTCCGAAATTTTGCAGAATATGAAAAAAATTCTTCCTGACATTTAACACGCTTTTGATTTAAAGTAGAAATAAGGTCGTTTACGAGAATAGATGCGCTGGTTAGATCTAAATTTTTCTTCAGAAATAATCGGCTTAACGGCAAGATTAAATAAAAAATAGAAAGCTGACAATGCAATGCTACTAAAAACTCAATATCCCTTCTAGCAGTTCTCAAGATTTTAGCTTCAGCAGATAATGTAGTTTCAGTCCACTCCGATATATATGAATTAATAAATTGTATTAAAAATTCACTTCTTTCGATCCAACGAGTTTCAAATAAGTGCATTGACAACATTTATGAGGTCATAATGACGTTTAGCAGAGGCGTTAAAGAAAGCAACTACATTGTGTATGGTACCGATAGAGTTTCTAATAGCTTGCACAGAAGACGATTTCGATATAGACAAATTAAGACTATGGTTAAAACATTGACACCTAGAACCATGTTTTGCCGTCTTTCTAATCTCAGTAACTGCTCCTAATTGCTCTGAAACCATAATTGAGCAGCCGTCAGTGCCAATTCTAACGCAGTTAAGCTCATCTACATGAAAATCCTTCAGTTTCTTTATAACAAGCTTGCCAACTATTTTCCAGTTACTTTTGGCTCAAACGATGTTGACAAATCTGTGAAACATTCCTTATGAACATCTATAAATGAAATAAAATCTTCACGTCTTTTATTTTCATAAAGATAACTTAAACACAGGCTTAATTGCGAGCTGTGTGAAATATCTGTTGTTTCGTCAAAGATTATACAGTAATACTTAGCGTTATTAACCCGCTCAAGAATGACTTTCACAATTTGTTCACCACAACATTCAATGATTTTGTTTTGTATAGTTTTGCTAATATATGCAGCATTTGCATTCGCATTTTCAAGATGTTTCTAAGTCGCAGAAGCTCTCTAAAATTACCTTCATTATGAAGTGGTGTGAGGTTCTCTGATTCAATCAACGTCCCATCATCTCTATGTCCGCGCAGAGGAATGTTTTGTCTACCAAGTAAAATTATGGTTTCAACAATTGGCTTCAACTTTAGAATATTTTCTTCAACCTGCTTATTGCGTTCTGAATTAATTTTGTTATACTTTCATCGGGTGATAAACATGCTTTAAGAAATTGCTTGGCACCTTCGACAGCATTGCATTTTTATGATATTGATTCTTCTCACCATGAGTACTGAGATCACCATCTTTACCTAAGATTTTGGGAAACGAAATCAGTGGTTTCGTCACTAGTTTTTGAAGAAGGAATTGTTTGTATGATCCTTCCGTTGCCACAGGAACGAATATTGCATAATATTTACAGAAAATACCGCTTTTATCTTTTGAAAACACAAGCCATGGAAATCAGTCTAAATGGGAATGATTTAAATATAGTTTTTTTTTTGTCTTTTCCTTTTTTAATGTGAGTGGAAAAGGGCAGTTTGATTCCCACTTTAGGTTTTGTTGGGTTTCAGCCAAAAGATCGAAATTAGAACGCAGTAGTTAAAATCAAACTCAATGTATTGATAATCCATTTTCAGTGAACAGGAATAAAACATAAAACTCTTCTTAATAAAAACCTTTCTAGTAAAAACAAAGATTCTGATTTTGAGTAAATAGGTATTCCAATATACCGAGCAGCACTCACTGTCGTGACTAAGTGAACAACGACGAGAGACTAGTTATTGATAAGAGCAATCCCACTGTTTGTGTGTATGTTTCTGGGTCAAATAACTCGGCCTTTTACCATCCGCTTTTGAGTGTTCAGTGGCTTTCTTTTGCACCGATTTTCGTACCTATATTTAGTACATTTCGGCGGTAGAAATTTGAATTCAAAAATTGAATTTAGGTTTCTTTGCAATTCGAAACAGAAAGGATATTTAGGATCACTACAGTTTCCAGGGTCTTCTTATTAGATCACATTTCATTTTATCATCAATTGAGAAAATTGAGTCAACGTAGTTACCGATGTCATTTTTATCGGACACACCATAGCTTTTTACATTAACAAGTCCAGAAACACTCGTATATTTGAAGATAAAGACTCCTCATCTTTAGTAGAAACATTTATAGATGTAGCAGATGTATTTGAATATGGATATTCCTCATGATCTTTAGTGCTGCGTGGCTCATGTTCACTGGATTGTACTATTGCTTCTTGATCTTCTTTATCTATAATTTTATGTTTCTTTAGAAGCACATCTAAGGTTGGTTGAACTCGTTTCTTTTCATAGGCGTGATTAAAACATTCGTCAGAGATCTATATTAAAGCTTTAATAAAAATTTAAATGTTTGGAAAAAAATGCTGAAGACTGAAATTCTTCCATCCTAAAAATAACATTTAAATAAAAACCAATTATTTTTTGTCGAGCAAAATTAAATTGAAAATATAGTTGATTCGAGAAACTATGAAAATTTGGGTATGTAAGGCATTATAAACAGTTAACAAGTAAAAAAGCTAGAATTGGTCTAGATGTATGCCCATATAAAATTTCGTATGGTCACCGATCTATGCAAGTTTGATTTTTGGAGTGGTTTTTCGCATATATATCTGGAACGGTTTGCCGCACAGAAAAAAGTATTATAACAAATTTTATAGGATTTCGTATTCTAAAGAAATTTTTGGTGCAATCAAATGTCTTGGACTGATCGTTTTCAAAGTATACGTAAAAAACCTAAATTTTTATATGGAAACACCATGAAGGAGTTGTCCGATTTAGTCCATTTTTGAATTTATATTTGTCATTACTATAAAAACACCATGTACTAAAGTTCAGCTCTCTACGTCGACGCGTTCTCAGGCAGTGTCCAAATATATAGTGGAAAACGAAATTTTTGTATGGCAACCCCACCAAGGAGTTGCCCGAATTGTCGCATTTTCGAACTTAATTTTGTTTTTTTTTAAAGTCTGTGTACAAAATTTTAGCTCTCTAAGTATACGCGGTCTCGAGTTATCGTGAGGACGGGCAGACATACGGACGGACGGACAGACGGACATGCAAAAATCATTATTTCGAGGTGTTACAAACGGAATGACAAACTTAGTATACCTTATAGATTTCGTCCAAGGTATCAAAATGCATGAAGCTCGCACTGCAATGCAATACAGAATAGCCCAATTAGTCCGAGAAAATTAATATAATCAGTGCAAATATTTTTTGTAGTTTTATAAATTGGTACAGTTATACCTAAAAGGCTGTGTCGCAGCCACTAAAACTATGTAAGAAAAGAATAGCACAACAAAATGAGAGTTTTTGGAGTTCTTGTGACGAAAATATCTTGGTTTCCACTTTCACTCTTCCTGGCTTCACACGGAATATTTGCATCTCTGGTGGTGATAAAGCCATTAGAAGAACTACTAAATCCACATGTTCCCCAACAACAGCAACCACGGGATGGTTTGCGGCTTTCTCAATGGCACTTCTTATAATTGTACAGTCAATATCAATAGGAGCCACTCGTGTTTCTATTACCTCAGTCTGCATCTTTTCTGCCAGAAGTTCAATGATTCGAGACTTGTTTCTCGCATTTGATAGGAAATGCTCTTGTTGAACAGTGACCTTCATAGCAAGATTAAAATTTATGTCAACAGACGTTTTCGTTGCTTGTCTTCTACTTTGCTCTGATTCTTTTGTACTGTTTGTTGTGTCATCGTAGCCATCAAAAACGATAAGGCTATTGGGTCCGTATTGATTTTTTAAGTACTTTACGCACTGGAATAAGTAGAGCCAAGCTGCGACTTGGTTCGGTGCAGTAGAAATCCACCATCGATGGTCATGACACTCGTTTTATAGCCGATAGTAGTGTCGGTTTTGGGGAGAATGTCATACAAAGCTGCTTTTTTAGTTTTCCTAATGATGCTTTCATTAAATAGAGACAAAGGATAAGGTGCTAATTCATACTCCAAAATCGATACCAGATGTTCATCGTCTTTCTTGGCAATCACAATCATTTGAAACAAAGTCAGTGGATCGATCTTGATCTTGATCTTGATGGTACTACTCATGAACCCCAACGATACAACTTTGTCCTTGCGATGAAGTTTCATGTCAGCAAAAATTTTTCCAAACATTTTGGCCATTAGCTGTCTACCATCCTCTTCTGCTTGGTGACAATTTATTTGAGTGCCTCCAACAATTCCCTTTGATAGGGTTAAACGTTTTTCAGTCTTTGGAAAAGAATGGTGATCTATGAATCAAACATGTAAATTATTTCTGTTCTGCGTTTACGAGATGGTAGCAGATCTACATCTTGATCTCCTGAAGACAAGTAAACTGCACTAAATTCTACAAAGAGCAGATAGCATGGCTTATTGATGTTGTTTTTAACCATTTTGCTATTGTCGAATCCGTGATTCCTCTTCCTCTAGTCAATCCTCCACAACTCTTCATACTGCGCATCAAAGTTTGTTCAATAGTAATTTCAGACCAAACTCCTGTCCAAAAGGAATCGCTTCTTTTTTCTGTAAAGTACCCTTGTTGCACAAATTGCTCGAATTCACTTGGTTTCATTCGTGATACAAGCTGAATCATATCCTGCAGATACAGATGGGCACATCCGAAATACTGGAAGTGACCCCTAGTATGAAAAAATGGGATCATCCTTGGTACAGAACTGATGTGAACTTTGGCAATACAATGTTATTTAGCAAACAACAGTGATGATTGCGATGCGATAGGTTGCGATCTTTTAATTACTGGCTTTGAGCTTTTTATGCGTTTCCAACTGCTAAAGTAAATTGAAAAAAAAAATTGCAAAACAAGTGCAAGTGCCAGAATGGGTGTCAATTGCGTCCAATAATCATTCTCAGGGCATATTGACGAAGCGTTGAACAAGAAGCGCTGCGAAAATGTCGTCGATCGCTCAACGACGGTCGTCGCAATTTGGTGCATTCGCGTATGACGCTGTGCTTTTAGAAGTTTGAGAGCGATATATCGTCGTCGTTTGTCGTCTGTCGTCGCAATTGTGTTTAAGCCTTAATGATGCAGGCGTGAGAGCTCAGTGGATATGAACAGAGGATGTACAGGCGAGATTGCTCAGCCGCAATATGTACGAGTTTTTCGACTAGTATTTTTGCGACTGTTTTCGCTTCTTTATTTTCCAAGGGAAATGCTTCTACATATATGGTTAATTGTCATTGACATGTCAAAGTAGTTATATCTGTAGAATTTACCTTTTTTCAACTTCTAATATTTCGAAACTTCCACTTGGTTTGTTTGTTGCTACCATCCTCTCTCTGGTGTGTCTTATTAGTTTATTGCATTTGCATCTCTCACAGTTGTTTACATAAGTTTTGACCATTTTGCTGAGATTCTTCCAACAGAATCTTTGTTTGATTTTGTATATTGTGTGCTTGACTCCTGAATGTCCACCTGTATGTGAAGTGTCATGAAATTGCTTGATTGCGCTTAATTGTTCTTCCTTGTTTACTATCCTTTTTGGGGGTGTAAATATTATTATGCGCAAGCTTTTCTATTCTTTTATTTTAAATTTCTTCTGCAGATCATTAAATTTCTTCCTGAATTCTTCCATGTCGACTTTTTTAAATATATTTTCTTCCATTGATATTACTAGCATTTGAATTTCGTTGCCAATCATCGTGTGAGTCAGCTTCTCTAATATCGAACCTAAGTTCAGATTCAGATTATCGCAGTACTCGATTCCAACTTCCTTTTTTGATATGAGTATACTTTTTTTTTTATTATACTTTCTTTTTTGGACGTCCTCATTTATCTTTATGAACTTTAATTGTTTTACTTCGGAGATTGAAGTGTATTCGTAAATGAAACGTTGGTCTGACCGTTCGTCAACACTTTCAATATCTCTAATTTTTTCGCATGCCTTAGCTATCCGAGTTAAGTTTTATTCTGGATAGTGCGTCTGCATTTGTATTTACTAAACCCTTTTTATATATTATGTCGAAGTCATATTTATATAATTCTAAACGGATTCTTGATGATGGATCTTTGTGTGAGCAAACTTACTAACGGTCTATGATCAGTCACGACTTCCATATAAATATGGTCTGAAGTGTTTTATTGCCCAGTAAATTCCTAGAAGCTCTTTTTCTATAATTAGTTTCTTCAATTCATGTTTATCTAGAGTTCTGCTTGCGTAGGAAATAGGTAGGTCTTTGCCTATTTGTCCTTGAGACAAAATTGTGCCTAATGCAAAATTTGATGCGTCTGTCGTTAAGACAAGTTGTTTTGTAAAGTCTGGATATTGTACTTTCGGTGGGTTTGTTAGTTTTTATTTCAAGGTGACATTCCTGTGTCCAGATGAAGGATGCGTCTCCGCGGGTTGAAAGATTTAAGAGTTGGGCTATGGATGCGAAATTGGGTACGAATCTTCTGTAGTAGTTACAGAAGGCCGTAAATCTTTTTGTTTCATCTACGTTCGTAGGTTTTGGATAGTTCGAGGCCGTTAAAAATTTTTTGGGATGTGTTTTTATTCCCATGTTGTGATCTGTTTGCAAGAAGTTGCATTTGTGTGGGTTTAATTTGAGGTTATATTGACGCAATCGGTCGAAAAATTTGCATAGGTCTCTGTTGCTCTGTTGTGGTGCTGCAAGCTGCATCAAGAAATTATTATGTCGCCGACATACAAAAATGTCTCGGTATCTAAACCTGCTAGAGCTATTGTAAGCATTCTTTAGAAGCTGTTAGTGGAGATCTTTAATCCAAAAGGTAGTCTTTTGAATTGGTAATGAGCTTTGTTGGTCGAAAAGGCGGTTACAGGATGTGATTGCGGGTACAATCCGATCTGGTGGAAAGAACTTGTTAGGTCTAGGGTTGAAAAGTATTTGGATCTCCCCAGATTGTCTAGGATGCAAAAACTAATACTAATACTAATACTTCAATAGAGCAGTTTAAATCTAGAGCTCGGTCTTTAACCATGTCACATGAGTAAAATTTCTGTAAATAATATTTGCGTATGTATGAAAGTTATTGTTGTAAAAATTCCTAAAAAGGTCGATCTGAAAAGTCTTGCTTCTAGTGATATTGCAGTCGTCATACTATGAGAAAGTTATGGAACAAGTTGAGACAAATATGCTCCCGCATTACTCATACTAATACCTAGCATATAATTGTTTGACAGAATGCAGGACACCACCCTATACCTGGCCTTTCTTTTATTCAAAATTAAAAAAAAATTCTCGACTCGATAGACAGTAATCATATATAGAATAGAACTAACTACAAGTGTTCAGTTCCTCACAATGATAGCCTGTCCTGCAGCTTCGATAAAAACTCGGAAGTTCGTCAAAGATCCATAATTTCACGGCATCCATTTTTAGTAGTCAATAACGATGTCCGAATACGAATAACTTGATTAATAATCTAACCGATTTTAATTCTCATTGCGCTGATGCTATATGCGACAACGCCAATAAATTAAACCTAATATAAGAAAATGTTACGCAAGATTGTAATCTAGCTAACTTCAGACTTAATCTAGCTAAAACAAAACAAATGCGAATAAACTAAAACTACACTATCCCCGCGCACCTACTTTAATAGCCAATAAAAGTATGCAGGAAGGAGAAACCTTGTTAAAAAGTTGTTAATTCCTATATCAATAAAATTTATGAGTGAGGAGGTTATACAAAAGCTGTGATTGAAGAGCTTTATTCTATAACGAGCATATCGAAAACCTTTGTGTTGACGTAGAATCCTAACTAGAGTGCATCAATCTTAATCAAAGATCTTTGAGGATGGTTAGGTCAGCATAGTTTTACTAGAAATAAAAGAAATCGAACATCAATCTCGATCTGGTAGCTTCAACATAACAAAGCAATCCTTAGACACGAACACCCAAGGCACATATCTCACGAGGAGAAAAGAAAGAGCAGTAAATATGAGTATGACATGCTTAGCAACTAACCACCTTTAATTATAGTCAAAGTGCATATATTTTTTGAACCCCTGCTTAAAGCAATGTATAACGCTGGTTTCCACGATAGTACATAGCGTAACAATTAGCCTACATAATTCATAGCAAAACAAACATACCTCAAATTAAACAGATTTCAATTAGCCAACGAAGATTTATCGTTGAAGAGATTTGCAAGTAGTGAATAGAGGAAGCCTTCGACGGATTATCACTGAAAACACCATTGTAGCCACAAAATCAAGGTATATCTCTGAAAAATGTGGCTAGCTATCTTGATGCATGTAAGTCGTGATTTGAATATTGCCTTTATCCTTTATGCCATCCAACAAAACAAAGAACCTTCTTTTCCAGACTATATCCAGTGTCCAATATTTTTAGGAATAGTCTAAGTTTATATAGATAAAGATCTAGTGAAGAAAATCTTATTGTGAGTGCTAATTCTACTTAAAATAAACTTGAAAATATTACCTGCGGATTAAATTCATATACTACGCTCACCGAAAATATTATTGAAAATCCAAACTTAAATTTAAACGAGAATTTTGCTGAAAATTTATTTGATTTAAATATAGTGTGTGACAAAGTGTGTAATAATAAAAGTGATCAGGGTATCCCAAATAGTTCTAATGAAGTTCTCAATATGTATGGGACTTCATTAAGCTGGGACAACATTAAGGAAAATCTGATATTACATTACAGTGATAAAAGGAATGAAACATCCTTAATAAAAGATCTCCATGAAATAAAACTAAATAGCAACACGGTAGAAAAGTTTTACAGTGAAGTGGTCAAATTATACGCTAGTATGGTAAATCATGTGAATATACACGAAAAAGATAAGAATGTCATTAGGGCGAAGAAAGCCCTATTTTTGCAAATATGTTTAAATGCATTTCAATCTGGGTTAAGAGAACCATAAGGATCCAGGATACGTGCTATGAGACCACAGGAGAGGGATTTTCATTCTATATAAAGGAACAAAATATGTGCTATGCTAAATCAGACAAATAGTGCATACAAAAATGATACAAAAATCTTCTCCAAACACGCACTGAGCTCAATCTTTTGGTCAATCTCAGAGATTCAATCATTTTCCTACCCAACAAGTAAGATTTCCCCAAAGCAATATTTTGCCACAGCAACAAAATACACATCGATTGAAGAATTACGCACCCCAACAACGACAAGAATACTCTAACAGATCGATCTATTCAACTTTACCCAAACCAGAACCGATGGATATATCGACGTGTAATGCAATCCCAAATTAGACCAACTTCAAATAACAATTTTCGACCAACTGTACAGCCAAATTTCGTTAGTAAGGAGCTATTAAGCGTCACAGACAGGAACTCAAATCCACATGTAGATGATTAATACCCTGAAACTACTCATTCATACGAACAAAAGCTCGAAGACTACTATTGTTATCCTGATCAAGTAGTCGATTTGAGTTACGAAAATGTTAAAAATCAACTAAATAGTGCTACAACATCCGAACATGAACTAAATGACACAAAATTTTACTATACCAGCTTCGAAAACCCAGTCGGCTACATAGGCATTAAACATGGTCTCATTCTTCCAAACATATATATTTCATCTCTTTGAGATCTGAGCTCAGCGAATGGGAGTGTCGGTTTTAAAAAAGGGGATAACTCAACTTTTACAAATTCAAATATAAAATTCTTTAATTCAATATATATCACTTAACACTAATATCACAAATTCAATTCAATAATTCAATAATCCAAAACTCTTACAAATACTTTCATCTAATATATTAAAAAACTGATTTCAATATAATTCGGAGAATTCAAAACAAGTGTCGCTACAGGAGTTTGTTCCCTTTAGTTCTGAAAAAAAACAAAAAATGAATTCACTATTAACTTCATGAAATAATAAGATAGAAGCTTTTATGCTGCCCGTGTAAGCAAGGTAGCAGTAATACGAAGCAGAAGTAAGTTTCTGCTTAAATAAACGATAGAATAAAGCAGAAGTAAATTTCCGCAGCAGGAGTAGATTCCTGCTTAGACGTAGGATAAAGGTGAAGCAGTAGTAATTTCCGCAGTAGGAGTAAATTCCTACTTAAGCCTGGTACGCTGTTTAAGTGAAAATTTCGTTTCCTATACAAAATCTATGTAAAAAAAATGTGGGCGAAAAGTGCCACAGAAATTTCGGTTTGAGATTTCGTAAAGTAGTATGCTGTTCAAAAGAAAAAATCTATTGTTAGGTCGTGGAATGCAGATGGCGCTAATATGAAGTGGAGACTTTTTCCGGAGCGATTTACATATCCAGGCATTTATTTGTCTTATTAACTTTGTGAGATTACATGTATTAGTTCAGTTTAGTTTAGTGTTATTTAATTTATAATATTACATCAGTTTAGTGTTATTTATTCAAATTTTTAAAATGGAAAATATTGAATTTATAGAACAACATGATCAGGATATGTCTGAAGTAGATAAAATGGCAGAAATGAATTATGAAAATGAAAAAAGGGAAAGGGAGAAAAAATTACAAATTAATATTTTGGATAAAACAATGGTACAGATCGAATTAAAAACCCTGTAAATAAAAAATGGGAGAGGATAAATTTTACGTCGAGTGAAAAAAAACTTTGGCGATTTTAGTAAAGGGTTTTTGGAATTTACAGGATCCTTACACCACGATATCAATGTAGTCACAAAAGCATGGAAGGAAATCGCGGAATCATTAAAAAGAACAGATATTTTTCGTTTGAAATATTGTGAAATAATAAGTTTTAAAGCATTTTTTTTGTTTTTTTAGTTTCCGAATGCAAAACTGCGTGGGGATCTTTCAGAGATAGCAGACGATATCGTACAAAAGTTCCAAAGAAAAAAAGTCGGCAAGTGCTTGTGAAGGAATTTTAGAGCATCCTTGTTTTGAAGACGATGAAGCTCAAGATTGGGAATTTTCTCAGGATTTTTCTTTCCTCCCCGATAATACGCAGAAAAGAAAGTTCAACAAGTACCAACGAAATGAGCACTGAGGATACGGTTTGTTAAAGCTCCAATTATTCATATGTGAGTTATGAAAATTATTAACTTCTATACAAAATACAGTCGGTAAAATCTGTCCGTTTAGAGGAGCTCACGAGTAGGAACGTTGCAAAGAAAACTGCGAAACGAAAAGTAAATGCCTTTTCGGTCCTATTTGTGAGCTCTAGAATTCAATTTTTTTTATAAGAGGACATTACCAAAATAATCTCTTATGACATTCATACACACATGAGCTCAGGCAGCAGACCTTCAAAAGAAAGCAAAAAGCAGCAGAAAGCTCAACAAAACTGTCCGAATCAATTGAAAAATTGGTGAAGCTCAGGAGAGAAAACAACGAAGAGAATCCAGACAAATTAGTGCATCCTACAATGTTAGCAAGTCTTGATAGGATGCTCCACAAGCTACCAGACGAGACTGTGGAAGAACTCAATGTTAGATTTGATAATATCATTCATAAAAAAATTAAAGAAATTCAATAATAAAATATTTTGCAAGTTAAATAAACTTTTTATTTAAGTTGGTTGCATATAATCTTTTACTGAGAATCTAAAAACACTACTCGGCGTTGCCATTTGAGAGAGCCAGCTGGGGAGTTAACATAATTTTTCAATTTTTCACGAATTAGTTTTCTTTGTTCAGCGTGTCGGCCTCTATAAGGTGGAAATGCATTTCAAAAAAGTATATATCCCCTTATTATTCGTCTCCATTCTCGTTCTACAAGCCTGCCACTTTCATCATAATAATCTCCATAGTCTACAGGACAGTAATTTTCCTTATTTAACTTTAATAAAGCAAGCACTAACAATTTTTTGTGCTCTGTCTGGCGAACAAAATATTTTTCTTGCAAAGCATAACCACTTTGAGCACAAAATACTGAAGGAATTTTCAACGCAACGTCTTGCTCTGCTCAATCTGTAATTAAAAATTATTTGATCATCTGCAAGCTGATGTGATTTCCTTCCAGCATATGGTTTTAATAATTCTTTTGCAAAGGGGAAAGCCATCATTCCCAATAAAAAAATATGGCAATCCTGCCCCACCAACACGTGTGCTTTCCGGAAAATGCAAATTATCTTCACATACAGCTTGACCAAATTTTGTTGCAGCAAAAAAAAAATTTTTTTTAAATAATTTATTACCTTATAGTTATAAAATAAACTTCTCGAATTCTTTGGTGCATTTACAGTAATGTGCTTTTCGTCAACTGCTCCGATACAGTTCGGAAATTCCATCGATTGTTAAATCCATTTGCAATTTGGACATAAGTTGCTTCGTTCAAGTCCGGTATGGCTGATTTTATCGTGTGGCAGATGGCGTCACAAACATCGTCGTGTATCTTTCCTAGATGTTGCTTACTAATTCGGTAGATTGATGCCACATGTCTTTCGATTGACCCTGATTCAAAATACCTATGAAAAGCAAAATTTTAAGTATTTTCTACAAAAAAATGATAATTATATTCATACTCGAGTGCAACAGCTAATTTTTCTTTTGGAGTTATTTCATCCTTCGGGTGCGTGCACTTTTTTGGCAACAAATCAGCTTCTACCAATTTAACAATTCGTTCGAAATCATCTCTGGTCATGTGGAAATTCTCCTGAAAAGTTTTTTTGTGTGATTTCTTATCTGTAAACTGTAATTTAGTTTTATATTAGCGTATCCTTTCCTATTTACGTTTTGAAGAACTTACATCTGAAAAAAGGACCCTTTGATTTACTCTTATTGACGGCGGCCTTTTACATGATTTGTTCACTAAATCTTGCAAAACAAGAGATGCTTCAATTATTATTTCGTCTATGATTTCAGTACTTATAATTTCCATCACAAAATTGTTTAAACCCTTTTGACATTAAGTTTCCTTGACAATAATTTCTCAATCATTTACTCTCCACCTCTATTTTACATTTTTTCCACAACTGTTTTCCGTGTAGATTTATATGCCCAGAATGCAAGCGAAATTTGCGCTTGAACAGGTTACTAGGCTTTAGGTGGAAGATGGAAAATAGCAGAATTAAATTTCTGCAGTACGAGTTAATTCCTACTTAGGTGTGGGGTGGAATTTAGCATAATTAAATTTCTGCAGTAGGAGTAAATTCCTACTTAGATGTGGGATAGAAATTAGTAGAATTAAATTTCTACAGTAGGAGTAAATTCCTACTTGGATGGAAGCAAAATTGGGTTTGGATAATTAGGAAAAATCAGAGTAAATTCTGATGTGTTCAGATTAAATTCTGAATTAGGAATGGTGATTCTGCTGTGGCTCGTCGCCCTTTTATAGCCGCCGTGAACCGAATGACATTACAGATATAAACAATCGGACGTATGATGGATTTCTGGTAAGTTAGCTAACTTATTTTATTATTTATTGATTAGTAATTAGTTTTTTGTTTATTTTCAGGTGGAAATACATTTGGAAGCAATTAGGATGGCGCAGGACAAAAGGGAGGAAGTTCCCTGGTATGGGATAAGTGCTTTTTATACCCTAGATGAAATCTAAGGGGTATACTAAGTTTGTCATTCCGTTCGTAACACCTCGAAATAATGATGGTAGAGCAAATTGGATTGGACACCCATTCATAATATTAAAAGTTATTTTGATTTTTGCATGTCCGTCTGTCCGTCCGTAACACCTCGAAATAATGATGGTAGAGCAAATTGGATTGGACACCCATTCATAATATTAAACGTTATTTTGATTTTTGCATGTCCGTCTGTCCGTCCGTCCGTCCGTCCGTCCGTGCGCACGATAACTCGAGAACGCGTATACTTAGAGAGCTGAAATTTTGTACATGGACTTTGAAAAAAAAAGTAAAATTATGTTCGAAAGTGAGACAAATCGGGCAACTCCTTCGTAGGTTTGCCATATAAAAATTTCGTTTTCCGCTATATATTTGGACACTGCCTGAGAACACGTCGACGTAGAGATCTGAAATTTCGTACATGATGTTTTTACTACATTAGCAATTAAAATGTCTGAAATGGACTAAATCGGGCAACTCCTTCTTGGTGTTGCCATATAAAAATTTAGGTTTTTTACGTATACTTTGAAAACGATAAGTCCAAGACATTTTTATTGTACTAAAAACCTCTGCAGAATACGAAATCCTATAAAATTGATTATAATCATTTTTTCTGTGCGACCAACCGTTCTAGAAATATATGCGAAAAACAACTTCAAAATCAAACTTGAATAGATCGGTGACCATACGAAATTTAATACGGGCATTCATCTAGGGTATCATAAGAATTGGTCTTAGACCAATTCTAGCTTTTTTACTTGTTTTACATTGTTTTAAAAATTGAATTCTTTGTGGAATTTCTTGTATCTTTTTAGGAAATATTTTCACCGAGGTATTCTAGTTCAGTATGTGGACTGAACAATCTCCCTTCGAACGGCCGTTAAATTTTTTTTAGTAGATACAGCGGCATCATCCTCCTTCATAATCCCAGAGTATGTGCATCCAAATGATCTTGTATTGACCAAACCAAAAATAATTACAATAATTTTAAATAAACATTGTTTGAATAAAGAAATTTCTCTTCCAAATTTCCATGAATTTAATGAACCAGAACAAATTGGACTTCGCGTCTTTCGATTCCGTGGCTAGTTTGATGGGCTACTTGGACTCGACACCTTAGCTTCACTTGGTGCTAAAGTCGATCATGCTAACCACGAATTAATCACCAACAATGCTACTATCCCCTTACATTTCAAACCGAATTTCCTGTCAAATAAATACATAATTCCTTGCAACTCAAAACTTGTTGTCAGATTACCTGTTGACATACAAAGTGGCAATATATACATCAAGGCTATAGAAATTAAACCCACATTGCATATTCCTGAAGGCATATTACGCCAAAAACTGGTATAGTCAAGCTGAAGTAGTTAATTCTTCAGATCACGAACAAAACCTATTCATGGAACAACCGCTGAATGCTAAAATATTCTCCTCTGAAGAGTTCACAGAAATTACTAATTTCAATATACATTACGACCATAATATCGAACCAGCAATCGACATTTCAAATCTACTCCGAACCAATCACTTCAACAAGGAAGATTTAAAAGCGCTTTCTAAAATCTGTTGAGAATACGCTTCGTATTCTCGTTCAAAGAAGGCCAAAAACTCACCTAAATTAACAACGTAAAACAAAGAATACGAACAATGGACGATATATCCATCTATATGAAATCGTGTCGGTATACGTATGTTCACAAAGAAGAGGTACGTCGACGAATAAGCGATACGCTCGAGCAGAGCATAGTTTGTCCCAGCTAATCTCCTTGCAGGTCCCCTGTTTGGATTGTCCACAAAAATAGGGATGCCAGTGGCAAACAGAAATGGATAATGTGCTAAAAGAATTGCAAGGAACGGTATGCCTTGTATAATTTGATGATTGAGAGCCTACGAAAAGTCTTCCTAAAGCTGCGAGAAGCCAATTAAATATTGCAGCTAGACAAATCAAAGAATTTACACAAAGAAATAGATTTCCTAGGACATGTCGTCACTACGGAAGGTGCAAAACTAAACCCAGCAAAAATTAAAGTAATCAAGGAGTTTTTCATACCTAAAACATAAAAGGAAATCAAACCATTTCTTGGTCTCCTAGGGTATTATCGGAAGTTTATTAAGGACTTCACAAGACTCACCAAGCTACTTACAGAATGCCTCAAAAAGTATAAATCCGCGATACTTAGTATTCAATATATTAAGGCATTCGAAACCTGTAAAGATCTTTTAATCAACGGCCCCATATTACAATACCCGGACTTTTCAAAACCCTTCTTCGTGACAACAGATGCCAGCGATTATGCTAATGGTTCCATTCTTTATCAAGGGGCTATCGGAAGTGACAAGCCTATGTATATGCTTTCCGAGTAGGACACTCATTGATTCTGAGATTAATTACTCAACAACTGGGAAAGAATTACTGACCATTGTCTGGGCTACCAAGTATTTCCGACCATACTTGCTTGGTAAAACATTCAAAATAGTAACAGATCACAACTCCTTAACGTGGATGATGAATTTAAATGACCCTAAATCTCGATTAGTCCGATGGCGACTAAAACTAGAAGAGTACTATTGTGAAATTCACTATAAGAAAGGTATCCAGTATTGTAACACGGATGCACTGAACAGGATCAAGTCCAAAGAATCTGTAAACCCCCGCAAAACGGAACTCTATCTTATAGAAAATGATTTCAGAAGCATGAACACATCTATACAAATAGTTACCGGATCCACTATCCATTCAGCCCAAGAAAATATGGATGATGGTGTCCCAATTTCGGAAAGACCACTTAACGAATTTGCATTGTAACTTATTTTAGAAAATCTACCGGGAACCCTCAGGTATCGCTAAAAATGCCCTTTCAGAACAAGCAAAAAAGGATTGCAAATTACTGATAACCCTAAACGGATATTAACCGAAATTTTCAGGAAATATCTCCCACGTAATCTAAACGATTACCGTGGCGAGATATTTCCTGAAAACTTTCAGGTTTAATATTCGTTTAGGGTTCTCAGTAATTTGCAATCCTTTTTTGCTTGTTCTGAAAGGGCAATTTTTAGCGATACCTGAGGGTTCCCGGTAGATTTTTCTAAAATAAGTTACAATGCACACTAATACGATCATAGAGGTATTATCCGAAACCTGGGACACCATCTCAAGAGAGAATATTTCTTTCCGTTCATGTAAAATGAAATCAGTAAAGTTATTAATAATTGCGAAACTGGTATATAAATCCAGAGACTCCGGACAAACCTTTGGATATCATTCATGTAGACATCTATTCTATTAACAATCAACAAATTCTCACAATTATAGACAAGTTTTCAAAATTTGCAGGTGCTTATACACTGCCCTCTAGAAACAGCTTCTCAATAATTAAATCCCTGAAACATAATATGAGTTTTCAAGGAATTCCAAAAAAAAACTAGTTTCAGATTCTGGTAGCGAATTTACCGCAAACATTTTCAAAGATTTCTGTACACAGTACAAGTAACAATATATATACTATTAATACTATAAATCTTCACACTACATCAATCCAGCACTCAATGTTAACGGAAATCTATAGAATAATTCGTAATAGACTCAAGGACAGAGACTGACAAGAAATCATGAATGAAACTCTCATAACATACAATAACGCAATCCATTCTTCCACGAAACTAACCCCATATGAAGTTTTCTACGGTCCTACTTACAATATTAATAAGCAACTACATGAAAATGAACATTAAAATGTCTAGGATTATCTAAAAAGGTTAAATGAATTTCAAACACAAATCTTCCCACTATAAAGTCCCAGCTTGAGCAGAAAGTTACGAAGAATATAGAAAAACTTAACGAAAATAGACATAGCCCCATAGAGTGTAAAGTCGGAACAGACATATACAAAAAAGAAGATAGCCTTAATAACCACAAAAGATAAGAAATTTCATAAATGTAAAGTAAAGAAAAAACGTAAATTCCAGGTGGACTTGACGTACAGCAACAGAGTTCTTCCAATGAAACTATCGACTGCTAGGAATATGAGGGAAATAACAACATACTTCACATAGTACGACTTAACCATTACGAACAGACCATCAACAAAATTTCAGACGCACTAATGACCTTTGAATACATAAATCAACTGACTGACTCCCTAAATATAACAAAATTTAAAATAAAACAACTAGAGCATAAGCTAGAGACATTATTGCTTAAGTTTAGGAAGAGGAAGGGAATCATAGACGGATTAGGAACTGTAATTAAAGGCACTTTCACATCAAAACCGAAAACCGAAAAATGTAAACCGAAAAACTCAATTTATTCCACTTTAAAGCAAGATTTTTGCTCCAATGATTAAAAAAATCATAGAAAAATAGGATAAACTAATAATTTTACTAATAAAATAGAATATTTATCTCAGATTCTTAAGAAAAACACAACTATTATCTTTTTTCGGCCGAAAAATGAAATTTCGGTTGCATCAGTCAATATCTTTTCGGTTTCGATGTGAAAGTGCCTTAAAAGTATAACGGGTATTATGGATGCTAATGATGCAATTAAATTGAACGAACAAATAGAATTGATATTAAAAAACGAAAACACCATTACTAACGAGATTAATCGACAAACTAAAATAAATAATGAAATGATTGAACGATTTGGAATATCATAGAGCACATAAACATTCAACAGCAAATAATTACAGACTACTTGATACACACACAACTTCAATTTAGGAACAAAATATATTCATATATTCATATATTAAACATATGTAATTTTTAAATCAAATAAATTATAAGATGGATTTACTTAATAATCATTTAAGCAGTATCGCAGAAGCTGTAGTTCTTGCAAAATTAAACCTTATTCCCAAACAATTACTAAGTCCAACGGAACTTTTGCAAATATATTCTATTTTCCAAAAACAAAATATAGCAATAAAGTCAGATCAGCACATGTATGAATAACTAGGTTTTCAAGCGTATTATAACCATACAAACATCATTTTTTAGGGTTCCGTATCCAAAGGGTAACAACGGGAACCCTGTTACTAAGACTTCGTTGTCCGTCCGACACCACGTTGTATCTCATGAACCGTAATAGGTAGACAGTTGAAATTTTCACAGAGTGTGTATTTCTTTTGCCGCTATAACAAAAAATAATAAAGATAACGTGAATTTTTCGGCGGTTTTTTCCTCGTTTTATTCTCGTTCATTATAATTATCATAAGTAGGAATTTTTTTTTTAATGACAGCATTATTTTTTCGCATGACGCCTACTCTCATTTGAAAAAATAAATAAATAGTACATAGTTTTATATTTGGTATGATGGTACGGAACCCTTCGTGCGCAAGTCCGACTAGCACTTGGCCGGTTATTAATATTCAAATACTCATCATACCAAATAAAACCTATTCTCTATTCCACATAATCCCCTTACCAATAGAACATAGTAAAACAGTCATCACCAAACCATACGTTATCATGATTCCTAGTAATATTCTATATTTCGACAAAAAGTGTCCCAAATTAGAAGGAATATACTACTGTCAGAAAACGGCATACAGAGAAAAAACAGATAGTTCGCAATGTATCGGAAATCTATTGAGCAATAAACCAGCGCACTGTGTACTTCATAATAAAGAAAGAGACATAGAAATATTTCAACCAGAAACTAACTATATTGTTCTAATCAACATTCCGCAGACAACAATTATCACCACTTGCAGCCCTAACACACAGAAAATCAAAGGATCAGCACTTAACGATGTATCCTATAGAGCTATAACCAACATTCACTGGAACGAAATCGAAATATATCTCACAATATTTAACGAAATCAACGCAACAATAAACACGAACAGTATACAACTGAAGAAGTTGGAAAAGTATCAATTTGCAGAAAGAGGATTTACGGAACTCCTGGAACCATGCGTACATCAAAAGGAATCTTACAAGACAGTGTTTGTGGAGGCGTCCTGATTATCATAATCGCTCTTACCTACATACAATACATACAATATTAGGACTATTCCCTAAATTTAAGATACGTTTTGCCCTAAAAATAAATGTAATTTTCTCAGTTTAATTTCTCCAAATCAACGGAACATTTAATGAATTTAAGCTCTCTTGGGTATAAGAAAGAGAACATTCAACGAATTAGGTATTATGCTACATTTTTATGGAAATATATTTTCGTTTATATAATTCACATATGGTTCTTGAAAACAAGTCATATATTGTTTTTCAATATTTAGTTCCAGCGTGCCCAGTGCAGCAATATAAGTTCCATACTACTTAGTAAATTTTAAATCCCAATCCAGAAATTTTTCGATATGTATGTTTCATCAAAAATTTCTTAGTTTTTCAAAAGTTTGATAATTGAGAATCATATGATTATCCCGAGCATATGTCGAAAAATATTAAAATAAAATTAAGTTCCATTAAGGAAAAATATGTATATAAGCCATAGAAATTTGCAAAATTAACTTCAAAATAGAATAAACACTTTCAATACAAAGCTGTACGTGTTTTACTACGAATACATTACTATCCGCCCACATGTGGTAAGGTAAAGTGGTGATTATCCCGAGCATATGTCGAAAAATATTAAAATAAAATTAAGTTCTATTAAGGAAAAATATGTATATAAGCCATAGAAATTTACAAAATTAACTTCAAAATAGAATAAACACTTTCAATACAAAGCTGTACGTGTTTTACTACGAATACATTACTATCCGCCCACATGTGGTAAGGTAAAGTGGTTTATAAAAGGTTCCAAGCCACTCTAAATCAACAGAGTTAATACAGTATGCTTTGAAATTTATACTACATAATTTATTATGAATAGTTTTCATCCTTTATTGCTACTAAATTTAATAAAGAATACATTTTTGTTAGTTGCAATTCGTTCTGTTTTATCAAAATTACTTAATTTAGCAATGATACGTGAAGTTCGTGTAACTTATAAGTATAATAAAAATTTTAATTTGTTTATCCCTTTGTTATGAAGATTTATAATGTTATATGTAAACTGTTTTTTTTAAATGAAATTCTTAAATAAAATCTATATAGTTTTGCATATCTAAAAAATTTTTAATAAATGTTCTAATAATTCGTTCAGTTTTCTCATTATTCGTTAACTGCGATTTAACAATTCAATTGTTTAACAATTTAATGAGTTATCTCTACTAAATGAAATGATTCATCAAGGTAAGAATGATTAATAAAACAGTACTCTACTTAGTACCTACTTACTCGCAATGGAAGTCATTTAGTACACTCCTACTACACTTTTGTATTCCAATTTACTACACTTTAAACACACTAAAGTATCAGAATCCAATCTACAAATTGAATATGTTTATTGCCTTTAATACAATCAATAGCACCGTCAAGAGAAGAGAATGGTGTGATCGTGATATGATGGAAGCCTAAAAGTCGGTTTGCTTTTCTTGCTGTAAAAACATATCACATAAATAACTTACAAAAACGCATTTTTAAATCCACAAACATGTTTTTATGTCGCCAAATCAACTTAAAAAAGAGAACTAAATGAACGAAGAATTTTTTAATGACGGCGGTTTTGGACAATGTGTCGATCCTCAGGTTTTATTGGCAACTAAACTAAATTCACTAAAGTACGAAGATAAACTTTACATAGTACCTATACAGATGTGATATTTGAAAACTAGCTATTCTAACATAGATAAGCTATACCCCTGCAAACAATTGGACGAAATTCCGCTGTAGCGAAATGAATTCGAAATAGAGGAACCTCTCGTAGCTCGAAATCGCTTCGATTTTATTTAACATAAACGAAGTTTTAGCAGAATTCCCTAATTTCCGAGAATTCGAGATATATGCATCGCTCGTGTAGCTTGAAATTTCTTCGATTTGCTATATACGAAGTTACGATACGTCATGTCAATTTCCAAGAATTCGTTAAAGCACCAATTTTTTTTTTTAGCGAACCACTGTCGGGTCGTCAATACGATTGGATATCGTGTTCCATTTTTTTGTTCCGCAATTCTCAACCACGTCTAAAGCGAATTCGATTTCGGAGGTCAACTTCATCTAGTCGAATTGATGTAAGGCTGAACTACAATAGAAATATACGTAAGTACATTTATTTACGTAAAGCGAACCCGCCCTTTAATTTAACAGGCGTACACAAATTAACTTTAACTCGTGTGAGGGGAACATTCCTTAAGTTTAAATATCCAATTTTACACGTAAGTACGAAATGATTAAAAATGCATGTAAAAATTAAAATGGAATAAAAATGGTACTGCGAATTAATAGAAAGCAGAAATCTTCAATTAAGTCAACTTCCATTTGTCAATTTTTTCACTTTTATCACTTTTTAAAATTGAAAACATTAAATATCAAGATAATAACTCTTACGGAATGTGATATATATTTAGGCTAAAAGTATCAATTTTTTGTAAGTAAACCTCAGTCTCGTTTAATTTCGTAAAGTTGTTTATTTCTATTGTAGTTCAGCCTTTACTTCGAATCCATTTGATTGTGAACCGCAAATACCGCAAATTTAATAAGAATCTAACGAAGATCGACTGAATAGACTAGATTTTTACAGCTTCCGCTATATTCATCAGTGGTTGTCTGCAGTAGCCATGTAAACAGCACCTTCTTTTTCTTCTTTAATCTCAACGCTTTGCGCAGAATTGCATAATTGCGAGTCGATAGGCTTCCGTTTATATAAATTGCAGTTGGCTTTGACTATTGCTCAAGTCGGCAAAACGAAGAGTTTTTATTATGTTCTGCTTGCGCGATGATTATGTTTTTGTCGTTTGGAGTGTCGAACTTAATTACTCTAGCTGATTCCTTGTAGTTTTCATTTCTTGTTCTCAACCTGAGGATTCTAGGATGAAGAAAAGAAGAATGTCCCAGCAATAACAACATGACAGGCCTTCTAACTGCACTCCACTGTATCGAGTTTGTCTAGAGCAAGGTTTGTCTGCGATTCCAGAATATCAATTCAGGCAGTTAGCTCATTGAATTCGTTATTAATTAATTCCATGAGGTTTCGTTCCTAGTCTTCCAGTGAGCTTTTGAAACTCTCAATAACATTGGTGACCTCTTCATTGTGATGCGAAGGCAGACAATTCCATAGTAAATCTGCTGTTGATGCAGAGGTAGAGCCAGATTTATGTGTAGGTTTTGTAGCCCGCTGCGTTGCAGCTGGACCCATTTACATTTACTGGTATGCAATCCAGTTTTAAATTTTTTTTAAAAACAAAATTTCTGTAAGTATTTTTCCATTGGTAGTTCAACTGCTCCCCACACTTGCATGAGGAGCCCTTGCAATATGCAAAATGGTCTCAACTGCAATTCCATTCTGAAAAATATTTATTTCTTAAAGTGAAATGCAAGAGAGAAATACTCTTTTATTTCCACCAAATCCCGCACGAATAAGAATTGGCTTGTGGATATGACGAAGTTCGATATTGAAATATTCAGAGATTGTAATACTTGTAGTGTGTCATACTAAAAATAGGAGGCACTTGTCAACTCGTATGCAAATTTGCTCTTATCAAACCAATAAAAGACTGAATTTTATGCGGGTTTTCAGGGAAAATATTTATTTTTAGTTTCATTTCCAAGTAAAAAAGCTTGCTCCAACAAAACATGATACAGGAAAGTCTGAACTGCAGTGTCAAATTTCTAAAAAACGGTTTGTTGGATAAAATCAAAATATATTTTCTGTTTAAATTTAAGCTTTAGAAGAGCGAGCACTTTTCGACTGAAGGGTATATAAAATTGCTGAAATTTAATGTGGTTACATACATATGTTGTACATTTAGGGATGCTTTAGGCAAAGAAAAATACTATCAAGAAGTGAGTGATATGGATGACAATCAATTATATGTACAAATAACGCCTTCATAAATACCGACAAAGGTTCCATTACTAGGTACGGATCATCAGTTTAGTTCCTTCAGAAGGCCGTGGCCTTAGTACATGGTGCAGGGATTCTATTAACGTTTTCCTGAGCTGTCTTTTGTTTTTAGTTTTTCGCTTGTAGCTGGTACTATACACATACACATGAATATACATATATACTGCGGTAACAGCATAAACTTGGCTCGGATTGGATGAAATGAGCGATTTCCAATTTCATATGGCACAAAAAATATTGTGTTACTATATAGCATAGTTTGAACACCTTCTTTTAAGACGTTTACTAAATAAGAACATGTAAAACTCAGATCAAATTTTACACCCGAAAATCAAATTAATTTAAAAATATATTTTCTTGTGTCCAGGTGATATTTCAATTGCTAATAAGGAATTAAACTCATTCCGACTTTAATTTTCAAAAGGGTATTTTTACCTGAATACTGCATATGGGTAAGAGAGACGGAGCATGGTAAATACCAAGGTATATAAAATACAACCTATTCCCATTAAAATGTTGACAAATTGCAGCTAATAGGCTGTGACGTAATTCTGTGACTAATGTATATACATTTTATAGGAAAGACAGAAAGAGGAGAGAGAGTACTGTGTTTTCTGTACCGCACTTTCCTATACATTTTCACGATAATTCGTCACTAATGGCGGATCGTGGTTTGTAATGGGAATATCTTGTATTCTATATACTTTGGCTAAACGCTGTCTTTACCTTATTTTTCCTGCGGTGATTGCAACTGCAGCAAACATAAAACAAATGGCATTAGAAACCGTTCAGTAAGCGCTATTTTGTGTTGGTAGTTCTAATTCTGCCATTGCGCGAAATAGAAAACTATAAAGCTTGTGTCATTCCTTCCAATAGGAAAATGACAATCCACTCAGTCCATTGTTATTAGTCAGTGGTCTGCACCAAAGTTCACCTAATGCATTAATGGGGGAAAAGAGCTTGGCTATGCCCTATTGTAGTGCAACTGAGACAACGAGCTAAAAACAAAAATCGAGAGAACGTAGGATTACCCGAACGACAAAATCTTATTGAATCCCTCAAAATCTTTTCAACCTATTCATAATAATGTACATCAGGTCACACTACCCCCCATTTTTAAGAAAAAGATAAATTTCGGTTTGGACCAAATGCTGAAAGGAGATGTAAAATTCCTCTCAAATGAAATTCTCATTTTTCCCGAAAATATCAGAGAATCCAGCAAGAATTTCTCCCACTTAATCTCTTCACATGCACAAAACGAATGTAAACAGAAGCACGTGCTGCTCGATTAGCATAGAAATTACACTAACAAACACTGGCCATGTTATAAAAAACATTGGCCGATTCTCTCAATTTTTCAGCAAAAACCGGTTTTCACAAAAGCGCGGGAGCATTTTATGATAGTAAAATGTGAAAACTCCGCCCCTTCCCATTTATTTACGAAATGAAACATTTGCCATTCTGTGTCGTTGCATGCAACTTGCGCTTTCACATTCTTTATATTTATTCCTAAAAGTTTTTAAAGAGAGTTCGATTTTTTTTCTTTCTTTTTCTTTTTCTCTGCTGTGTGCATTTTAAATGTAAAACACTCGGAAATCTCGCCACTTTCCGAACTTGTCATTAGGGAACTTTGGTCTGCACTGGTTTTTTCTTTTGCTCATCCTTTTGCTCTATTCCAAAATCATTCCACCTTCCTGTAACTTTATCTCGCATTGTTTACTTACATACATTGACGGACTTTTAACTTTTGGGCGATTATTGCTTTTCTTTGTAAATGGTTTTATTTAGCTTCACTTTCGTATATTTGTTTTTTTCAAATTTTGAAACAAATTTTTGAACTATTTCTACTTAACCCATTGCGTTGAAATTTTGCATACACATCTATTTCCGATGACAATACACTAACGATTTTATGTAGGTATTGAAAATTGCAAATGTCGGACGTAGTTTTACAATTATGCGCGACGCCCTTGATATGGCGTCAGCGGAATAAGCAAACAATCTAGGCTTTGATTAGACTTAAATAAAACCGGGGCCCTTGGCTAGCAGATTTCCTCACGATGTATTTATCAGTCTCAAAGCAAGTGATAATAAAATTCTGATGCACAATTGAATTCCAAAGTTGATCTTGCCTCCAACATTAGAGGAAGTTACTGCTCTTGGTAATGTGCGATTTTTTACCAGCAGACAGTACCCAAGGAAGAAATATAGAATACAAGTATTCCCATTACGAATCACGTTCCGCCAATAGTGACGAAATATCGTGAAAATGTATAGGAAACGGTACACAGATCACAATACTCTCTCAATCCTATAGACATGTATATAAATTAGTCACGAAATTACGGCACCGAACATGTGCTAAAATTTTAATAGGAATACCTTGCATACTATTTACCTTGGACAGTACCTATACCTCGTTAAACCCTACATTTGTGAGTGTGACTCATAATTGTTTTCTAGCTTTTAGCATACATCATATACCTAATGTAAAATAAAACTGTTTTTTTATTTATTTTATTTATTCTGAGTTAACTATTATTTTTTTCTTGTGATGTTTTTGAAGTTTGCAGATTCATATTTTTAGTACATATTCTTATTTTCGCATGAGTGAATTCTATTTTCTTTCGTACATTCCAAATGAAATATAGATATAAGATAGATTGTCGTCGTGCAGTAAAAATGTAATATTCTCGTTAAATATTAACAATTAAAACAAACTGTAGTGAATGTTTTCTCACGTAATGAGGGTGAGCCAATGGTTGATTGTTGAACATTTTCAAATCGTATGTAAATTTTGTCCTTAAATTATGATTAATTTACTTAAAGGTGACAACTGTAGTACTTACTGGTGTGGCTCTTAGGCCTCAGTTAGAAGATTATTTATACATATTTTGTCTCTATTGATTTTTTTCTAATAAACTTCGTTTGTAATTAGGTTCTTGGATTTCAATAACTTTCCACAAAGTATCATTTGGATACATTAAAATTAGAAATAGGAATAAATACATTTGATACATTTTGCGAATTATTTCGGATACATGCAATTTATTTTGAGGCGAAACACCAGACATGTATTCCTTCAGAAATGTAATTTGCTCACCAGCCGATAAATTAATTAAAGTATCTGCGCTATTCATAGACAATTTAAAATCAACTTTAAGTCGAATTTATCTTAAAGTTGATTTTATGCTATTCATAAAGCACTTATAATTGACTTTAACTTTAAAACAGACTTTTGACGTCATTAAGTATAGTCAATCTTGTGTAAAATTCTTCATTTTTAAAATGTTTTTATAAAAAAAAACAGGAGTATTAAAAAATATAAGAAAAGATGGATATCGATACTGATGAAAGAATCGAAGAATATTTATCTATATCTAATGATTTAAATAATTTCTGACGTCAAATAATATATAATTCTCGACCCATTTGAAATGGATGACACGAAATTTTGTCTCGAGGTACAGATTTAGTAAGGAATCTGTCCGTTATATAATTAACTTGGTAAAAAACAATCTACCGACAAGAATCAATAACAGAGGATTACCTGTTAATGATTCTTTGGTGGTGCTTGTACCTTACATATTTGTGGAAAAAATACTCATCAAGAGGGCTGAGTTGGGAAATTAGAATTTTGATATGTAAATTCAGGTTATTAAATTACGTGTTTCTTTTAATAGCACCTTGTCATGGAATATCTCAGGCTACAGTTAGTAGGCAAATGTGTCAGTTGATCAGTGGCACTTCTTTTACCACAGTTCATAAAAATTTATAAAAACGCTTAGGAAATAGCAGAAGCCAAAAATAATTTTTATTTCGTGGCTTCCTTCCCAAATGTTATTGGTGCAATTGATTGTACAAATAAAATGTCCTTTAAAAAAGTTAGGAACAGAAATATACAGGTAAAACAATATTCATTAAAAAAAATCAAATTGCCATTAAATTATTTTTTAGATTGTACGTGATTCAAATTACAAGATAATAGACATTGTTATTGTTAGTCGTTGGCGAGGCTCAGCACATGATTCCGGAATATCGAGTTTATGTGCTTTAGAAATAAAATTAGAAAGAAAGAAACATTGGTATTTTACTTGAAGAAGGTGCTTATCCATGTTCATCTTGTTAGCATCAATTTGAAATCCTCTTCGACAGCAAAGGAACAAAATTACAACACAAAGCATTTGTTAGCAATAAAACGACTTAATGGTCAGATTAAAAGCAAATTACGTGCTTTATTCGAGAGATTACGAGTTGATCTGGACACGGTAAAAACGATCGTAGTTGCGTGCGCTGTTTTGTGTAATATTTCAGAAAATCGGCACTGCCATAATTGTAAAATATTGATATCTACATAAATGTAAAATATAGTCATTATAATATTAGTTATGTCATTTCAGTTTTACAAATACCTTTCCATCAAAGACAAGAAAGAAGAGTATACCCAGAAATGGGCGAAATTAATGATGGCTTCAATACAGGAAGAGCATTCAGAACTACTGCTAATTGAACTCTTAATTTATTCAGTTCAGCTCAATTTTAATAATAATTAACAAAATTAAAATAGAAGAAGAAGTGCTTGCTGTCAAGTTCGTTATTCTGTGCAATACTTTATGTAAATTCTGAACATTTATTTTATTTTTATCGTTTTCTTCGGGTTTTGGTGTCCGTTCCGACTAATTTTCCGTGGTTTCGGATTACGCTTTGCTTGTCTCCTCGATTTGTTCAACGGGAATAATTTACTATTTTCTGGGGAAATTTTTGATTTTTTTTTCTGTGCAATTTCTACATGATGCTGCATGCTGTATTGCTCTACATTATTATATTTGTCTCCTCTAATTTGGACAACCATCATCACTTCAGCAATTTTTGGACAGCAATTTGTTAAGCTATGGTTTACACATGTCTTGTACCAGAACCTTTCCATTATTGATTTTAACCACAGATGGTTATTACTATAACTACTGTCAGCTAACTGATACTAATTGCTAAGTAATTTGCGGCAGATCTTTTCATCATGTTTGTGTGGGTTTCTCCAATTTTAGCCGATGAGTTGTCCTGCAAAGTCGATAAACTTACTGTGGCTTCAAATAATTTGCACAATTGAACAATTGAACATTGAACCCAAATTATATTGTTTACTCGACGGCTTAATGGAAGGCAAATTAAAGTCTGCTGACTATGATCTGCGTGCGTTTTCGGCAGGAATTTCATGGATGTCTCCACACATCCCAGATACTGCAAAGAGTTGCCGTTAAGTTTAAACAATCACTTGAACGACCTTAAGACAAATATATATATAATTGATATTCCTTTTTCTATTGAGAGCTTTATTGATCAAGAATCCGTTTCTTTCCTACTATATACGAAACTTACCATTATTTCCGACGATCACAACAAGATTTTGGCACAAGGGTTCCGGGTAATAGCTTTAATTTGCTTTCTTCCACTTCAAACTTAAGAAGTGAACTCATAGCGGCCTAGAATACAATCGGCATCTTGGACACTAATCTTAGTATCGAAAAATCCCTTACGAAAACGAGCTCAGAAGGTGGTCAGATGGAGTTTCCTGGAGATAATGATACCGTCCTGGCTTCGCACGAGTTATGTTGCTTTTTCTATTACCACTTAAGGGAAAACGACAAAAAATCAAAAATAAAATAAATTGAATCAAACACTAGAAATTTCAATTTCTAACTATTTATTTGAATAAATTGTAATTCCGAGATTTTAGTTTACAACGACGATTTTAAGACTCCTCGAGCTAAATTTAAACTGTCTTAATCTAAAAATTTTCTCTTATCTTTTTTTATGTAGGTAGACAGCAAGTGTGAGAAATTGGAGGATTGCATTCTCTCAAACGTCGTATGAGATGTAGTGCGGTCCATTGTTTTGTCTTGTTTTGGTTAAGTGCATGGTATTTGCAACTTCACCGTTTTCAGAGTTACTATCATTTTTTGCTGACGTAACTCACGCGTCTATTCTGTTGGCCACACCTTTCGACACTTTGTACAAAAACGATAACTGTCCGCAGACTAACATTTCTGCTACGTTTTCTGCTGCATCTGCTTCTTCCGTACCACTTGACTAGAGTTTGAATAGAAATGCTCCTATTCCTATGGATTATTATAAGTCAATAGGTAAACAACGCAGCCGTAACAACCAATCCCGGAGACGAGTAATTGCGACTGAAGGGCGAAAGCTTTCCACAGTAAGGAAAGGTACTTCTTCTTTGTCCTCATTAGGAAATCGTATCGGTACCTCTTTGAGAATGGTACAACGACATATTGAAGTATTTGAAGTCCAAAAATATCGCGACTGATGGAATTTCTTGTCGAAAAATCAGTAAAAGCCCTAAGCCGGTTGCATCCTTTTTCCTGTTTCAGCCGATGTACAAAACAAGTTAGTAGACCACTTATTTTTGCCTTCTGACGCTTTTATTAAATTATTTGTACCATCGGTACGCCTACCTACAAATACAACTCAAATAAGCAACGTTATTCCAAAAAAACTAAAGTCGCTTTCCCATTACTATCAAAAGGTAAGGGAGATTCGGATAAAAACAGGACATTTCTTCAAATCCTCTGTTACAACTTGTTCCACTGAAACTTGACTGCATCATGGTATTCGCGATTCTGAAATCTTTGACAATTCTTATAAAAGTTTTAGAAGAGATAGACATACTGTTTCTGAATCTCATGGCGGTGATGTACTCCACCCCTGCAAAAAAAGGTTTAATTGCGGCCAAATTGAGCTACCCAGTTTCTCCAGCACTCTCGACATAGAGCTTATAGCTTTTAACCTATCCCTCTTAAAATATGACTTACACATACACATACTGTGTTGCTATATTCCTCCAGACTCCATAAATATCGTCGATGACAAAGGTCTGAATACTTACGACCTAGTTATTTCAACATCTAATTTTATCCATGGTAAGACGGAACCTATTTACGAATTACTACTTCTTGGTGATTTTAACTTACCTAATATTCAAAGGGTACTAAATGAAGATAGCGATGACTATCTTCCTCTTAATAACTTGACAACAATGGAATCACTCTTGGTGGATACGATTTCATCTCTTGGTCTCAGCCAAATCAGTAATGTTAAGAATGACATGGCTACCTATGGTAGACCTCGAATTTTCTACTCACGCGGGTAACATACTAATTGAAACTAGTCCAGTTATAATGTCTACTCTGACAAATACCACCTCCCCTCTACTGTTTACATATTAATTGTTCAATTTTAGAAAAACTGACTTTTCGGATCTATTGATTTATTGATTTCAACACATTGCTGTCATACGTTGATGAAGGCGTTTCAAAATTTTACATAATTCTTTTCGGTTTATTATCTACTCATTTTCCCCGTAAGCGTCAGCGGATCTCTAAAACATCTCCGCCATGGTTCAGTAAAGAACTGAAACGTCTGAAAAATAGAAAGAATAAATTGTGAAAATGTTATATGAGGGACAAAGACATTATAAGTCACAACAACTTCCTCACATCCTGTAATGAGTTCAAAGAACTTTCCTCGTCAATCTATAATGAGGATATTCCAAGTAATCTTGAGAAATTTTCTAGTGGCCCACGTAACTTTCTTAAGTTTATTAAAATGAGGAAGAATACCGACAACAGCCCCAATATCATGAGGTACATGGATTCTGCTAGTAATGTTTCGTCTGAAATTTGCAATATATTTGCCTCATTTTTTGACAATGCGTTTCCCTCGTCAAGTTTCCAACCTCGTTCACTATTCCTACAATTACACATGAGGATATATTTGGTCATATTAATGGGCTTCCAAGTTACTTTACAACGGGTCCTCATGGGATCCCTGGAACCCTTTTTTAAATTTACGTTGCCTCGCCCTGGCAGCTCCGCTGAGAATTATTTCCAACTATCGCTCGATAGTGGTTGTTTTCCGCAGCTTCCCCAGCTCTGCAAATATTCTTACATCATACCTATTTACAAAAACGGTAGAAAAAATGATATCTCTAACTATTGGCCTATTGCAGAATTATCTTGCATGCCCACATGATCTATCATTAACTCTCAATTATCAATTTCCTGCAAGAATTTGCTCTTTTCAAACCAAAGTGGGCTTAATTCGGGCAGGTCTACAACCACCACTTATTGGAACTCGTCTTGGATACCATTGGCGGCTTCGCAAATGGCTACCAGGCAGATTGTAGTTATACTGACTTTAGTAAAGCTTTCGACAAGTTATCTCACTCCGTGATAGTGTTTAAAATGGAAAAGTATGGGTTTCCCCTAACATTCCTAAAATAGACGGATTCACATTTAGATAACAGAACATACCAAATCTATTTCCGCCGTTCTATCTCTAGAGATTTGAAGTCTTCGTCCGGCGTACCTCAATGGAGTCATTTGGGCCCGGTTCTCTTCATTCCATCTATTGACGATATTGTCTCTGTTGTGAAGCACTGCAAAGTCTTGATTTCGCTGAGATTAAATCTTTTAACGATTGTGAACAAGCACAGGAAGACCTCCACAAATTTTACGATTGGTGTAAAAGCAATAATTTGGTACTCAATATCAACAAATGTGAGGTTATGACTTTCCACAGGAATCAGAAACCTATCATTATGAATATAGGTTCCAGGGATCCTCGATTCACCGTGTTAGTTCTGTCTGTGACAATGGTGTTAAATGTGACCAAAAATTGAAAGTTATCTCCCACACAAACCTCATGGTATCAAAGAGTATCTAGTTCTATGCTGGACTTTAGAAAACGTTGGTCTCGAGATTTTCGAATCCCACCATTACAATGCGTTTGTACACTTGCTTTGTGAGATCTCCATTTTACGGTAAACACATAGACCGTATATCGAGTCTGTTCAGCAGAACTTCCTGCAGTAATTCATTAATTCTTTTACCCTATGAGAATCGCTTGAAGTTTTAAATATGCACACGTTTGAAAAACGTCGCATGGGTGCCGACGCAACTTTTCTGCATCAGCTCTTAAACGTCAATGTTGATTCTCCGTTGTTACTTGACAAATTATCTTATCGTGATAGTAGGCATAATTAGAGAAGGCTACCTCTGTTGCATGTTCACTCCTCAAGGTCTAAGTTTAGCATGTAAGAACCTGTTAATCGCATGTGTATTACTCTTAGTAATATGGCTGAGCATTTTGTTGTTGACGTTTGTAAGCATGTTTTAAAAACACGTCTATACAATGCGTGTTTTCGAAACTTGATCAAACGCATATTAGACGCCTAGACAATCAAAAAAATTTATGGCAGGGGGTCCACATCAACCGTTTGGGAGTTTCAGGTTGATTTAGAAAAAAGTTAGATTTTCACGTAACAACCTGTATCTTAAGAACTACAGGGACTACGGTTATAGTTCAAGGCGCACTATATCACTCTATGCAGAATTTCATGGCCTTTCCAACGACTGCTCAACCAGCTCCATAGCGCTCTCCTATCAAGAATTATGGTTGTCTAAATTAAAACTTTCGGATTTTCTAACCTTTTGTTTTAATTTGACCTCTATTATTTTTGCAAAAAGGTCGTTAACATAACTTTTTTATATAAAAAGTTTAAACTGTAGACTTTCCCCTTTAATTTGACCTAGTATACCGCATGTGTTAACTGTAGCCGTTAAACAGTTAATAACTCATAACCTATTCAGGTCACACCGAAATAAAACGATATTTTTTTAAATGACGATCTATGGGAACAAATTATCGTTGAGAATAAGTTAGAAAATAGGTTTGACAATATGTTAAGAGCTAATAACTCTGAAAGGGCTACACTTAGCATATAGGGCAGTAATAGCACCCCCTGCGGTGTACCTCTATAGACTGCTCTTCGCACAGTAGCTTCCCCCGAGCATTAGCTAATCTTTTTATTTTTATTGAGTTGATCCAGTCGGTTAAACCCTTATCAACTCCCACCCTTTTCGGTCCATTATATATAACCTCCGTCCTCACGTTATTGAAAGCCCCGTCAATATCCAGGAAAGCGCCTACAGTGTACTCCTCATATTCTAGGGATTTCTCAACAACGGACACCACTGCATATAGTGCCGACTCTAGTGTTTGTCTATAAATAGTGCCAAATGAGTATAATTATTAACGATTTTAGTATTTGTGTTAGTTCTTATTAATAAGCTCTAAGTTGGACCTAAGGGCGGATCCAGACATTTGCTCTAGGGGGGCGATCGTCCCATCGACCGCCCCCTATAACCGCAATTGCCATCAGTTGCAGACCGCTCTGTATAGCTTTCTCGTTTCGTTTCAGCATGAAAATTTCATTAGCATTCAGATATCGCCGGAGTTCTTTTATCTATATAATATAAGTTTTTGATACCGTAATGATAGTAAAATTTAATCCCACATAAAATAGTCATTATACACTTCTTGCTTGTCTTACTGCTGGTGATTTTCATACAAAGGTCGCTTGGATTTCTGCAGTTTCTTGCAACTTAAATTCTTAAAGAAATTTTCGAGGAATGCTAATTAGGTAGGGTTAATAATTTTCCCAACATACTACTTTTCATCTAAATACCCGGCTTTTGTAAGCTTTCGATCACAAAAAAGTGCAACAGTTTTGTTTATACTGAAAATTCCTTAGTCATATAATTTCAAATTTTTTGAAAATAATTTATGACTGAAACAGGAAATAATAATAAATAAATATAACAAATAACTATCTAGAGTTTAATTAAATATTAAAATTATATTACATTTGTATAAAAATTTTAAAATTTTCTTGGTACACAAAGAAAGCAAATTCAAAGAAAAGTAATTTAATTAAGTATTTTGATAAACATTAGGAGTTTCAAATTTCAATTTCGGGAAATGTTATTCATTATAGTGTTTAAATTTGAACTGCCCAGATCTTGAAAATTTTAAAATTTATACACAAATGTAATATAATTTAAAAATTTAATTAATTGCAAAATGAAGGGAAACTCTAGAGAACTGTTGTGATGTATTCATTAAGTCAATTATTCTCTATTTTTTTAATGCGGGTTTAGAAACAGTCTTTTTTTAAATTTTTTTTTTGTATTTTCTATTTCATTTGATTACAATATAAATTTTGATTTAATAGAGCACTAGGGGGGGGGGGGCGATCACCCCGATCGCGCCCGCTGTATCCGCCCTTGGTTGGATGTATGTTGTGTTTTCATTTCCGAATCACAACACGCCTTTATTATATCTCACTTGTCTATTGGTCTGTTTTTTGTTTCCAAAATTAGTAAGCGAATTTTCACAAACTTCCTGACTGGCTAAGTTCTGAAAATGTAAGCATTACTTACATAATTTCCGGTGACAATGCAATAATCTTTTTTCAAAGACATAATTGATTTTATTATTTAATATAGAAAAACCAACAATATGGCCAAATGGTGCTTTTTAAAAAGTGTGTCCCCAAAAAAAAAAAATTTGTTTTTTTCACTTTCAATATTAGTAAAGCAACATCGGTAAAAATGGTGAAATTATGTATGTAGCTGTTTGGTTTATACGACATAGAAGGTAAAGGTGCTGCAATTACCACATTAACATTAATCATAACTATTTTTATTTGGAATCATGTGCAATGCTTAAACAGTTAATGACGCTGGTGGTCGCATATAGCTAATTGAAGTACATATGTGGTCGAACTTTTCTTTGAAATTTTTGTATAATTGTTTAGTATTCGGATTCTTAACTATGCGAACTATATATGACTTTACGCTTAATAGATTTTTCACTCTTTTCGTGAAATCATTCATTTTCGATAATGAATTATCATCCGAGGAGCATGTGTCTTGCGTATATAAAAAGGGATAACAAAAGATCAAAAAAAGTTCGTGATCAGGAGCTATGTCAGATTATAGGATAACTCTCGAGTCAGTAAATAGAAAACCAATTTCCATCATCTTTTTTTTATATACAGCATATATTTGATATCATCTGTAGTAGCCTCGAAAAAGGTAGCGTTTGTTGCTAATTAGGCGTTATTGCCAGCGAATAAGTTTCGAACAACATCTCCCATGTTTCGTATACATAAAAAAATGCAAAGCTAACTGCTCACACTTCAGCTTCAGTCTTTTCGATTCTTACTAGTCTGAATCTCAGCTGCTTGATAGCACTCAAAAATGTATAATCGGATTCTTATTCAACCTTTACAGATTTCACTCAAACACAGCCAATTAATTCCCGATTAATTTTGTACTTTATTTTTAAGACCCCACGTTGGGCGCCAACAATTTTGTCACAAACCCCAATACGCGTAACTGGCAAGCTCAGGTGTGGGGCGGGTTCCACTACACGTTCTTATTTATAAACAGTCCTTTTGGGTGCCACGTGGTTTTATAGGATACCACTAACTCACAAAACCAGCTACTTTTGACGTTGTAAAAAGAAAGCTACATATATCTTAATATATAAAAATCCAGTGTTACTGTGTTTGTACACGCTAATCTCCGAAACCGCCCAACCGATTTCAATGAAATTTTGTGAATGTGTTTGCTTGGTTCCAGCAAACCAGATATGTCAGTTTTGGACACGATAGATGGCGCTGTTGTCGAGACCTAAAAACTGCCTGACAACGCGTAGATGTTGAAAGCTGTAATTTTGTACACGTCGTTTTATAAAAATTCAAAATGGACTAAATCGGGAAACTCCTTCGTAGGGTTCCCATACAAATATTTCGTTTTTTAGTATATATTTGGACACTGTTTGACAAACAGTGCACGTAGAGACCTGAAATTTGATACGCGGTGTTTTCATAGCAATTGCAAATAAAATTTAAACAAGAGACTAAATCGGGCAACCCCTTCTTGGTCCTGCCATACAAAATTTTGGTTTTTACTTCATATTTCGAAACTGTTAAATACAAGTTCAAAAATGGGCCGAATCTGGCGCACAAAACTTTAGTTTTTCACTATATATTTGGAAACTGCCTGAGAACGCGTCTACGTGGAGAGCGGCGTTTTAAAAAAATATGTAAATTTATGTTGGAAAATAGGACAAATCGGGGAACTCCTTCGTAGGATTGCCAAACAAAAACTTCGTTTGGAACTATATATTTTGGCACTGCATGAAAACGTTTTCATAAAAATTGCAAATATAGTTCGAAAATGGGACCAATCGGGCAACTCCTTCCTAGGGTTGCTATACTGCATTAGAACACGTCAACGCAGAGAACTACACTCTCCCACACATATGAGTGAATGCACGCACATTAATGCAACCACATACACACACCCATACAGACACCGAGTGAAACCCTAGAGTGCGGAATTGCGTAATCGAGTTAGATAATAGCCTAGATATTATTTTTCTCTAACCACCCCACCTCCCCCATAACCATCCATATATCTACATATATTATCGCCGAGCAAAGCCGACGAGCTCCCCCTACACAATTATCATCGACAAAAACAAAAAAAATTATGAAATATAATGAAATTGATTAAAAAGATTATGAAAGTAATAAAAAGGAAATTATGAAATTAATTTATCTTAACGACGACAGAAAAAAACATTTATATATTAATGGTATTAATTAGAAATCAGTAGTTAAATCACTACGTTAAGTATTTTACAAGTGTTATTTTCAATTAATTAGAGGTGTTATGTCCCCTTGTGAGGCTGTGCGTACTCCCTTTTTTATGTAAGCTCGTTCTTAAACTAGTGTGTCTTGATTCCCGTGCAACTCTTGTACATTTAAGTGTGTATGTATATGGAGGGTTGATAGTGGTGACTTGGTGATCGGAGATGCAGGTGAATATATATGTGGATTTTCGCACTGGCTCTCCTATCTGTTCTATTTCCTGGGTCAGAAGCTGCACGTTAGAGAAATGACCGCTAGCAATGACCATGTGTCTCTTATCTGCTTTCAGGTGAGTCTGCGACCAAGATCTAAGCTTTAGTGAGTGCAGTATCTAAGCTTTCTATGGTGAACTCAGTTGAAGAGCTGTGGGAAATGTTTGGAGTTGCTTCCGATGCTACAGTCAATTTCATCCTACAAATAATAAATAGTTACAGTATCTAAGGCTTAATTGACAACTCGCAATAGACACCACAAGAAGGTAACACTTAATTTCCCTTCCTATACAGTGAATATCTAATTGTGATCAATTGTCAGGTTTTAGAGACTCTACCAAGCCGTAACAATGTAGTGACGATGCATTATATTTTCCTCTTTATATACGATCGACAGCAAAACACAATTTTATTGATAATTATGTATTCTTATAAATTTTATGGACAATCTGACAGTGTAATGTGAATTTGCATTGAACTGAGGTACATGGCTCACTATGCAGTTTAAATTATCTACAGCAGTTCGTTTTCGAGGGCTTCTGGTATAACAAATTGAATAGGGCTCTTAAATTACGAATCAAAACACACAAAACAATGATGTGAAGACAAACAAAGTAATATGAAGAAAGTTTTAAATGAATTGTTCATTTATTATCTTGAAATACTTATTCATTTGTCCACATCATCAAAATTATTATACACCAGATACAATCATAAGATGTAAAAACTATTAAAAAACTATTTCTCGTTTAGTTTTCGAAGTATCGCAAAGAGTGTGGAAAGTTTCTTCGGCATGTTGTAGCCAATTTGAAAGGATATTTATATCACATCTTCACACATCTCATATGCGAACATGGAACATCTTCATAATTATATTAATTTCCTTTTAACACTTAAGCCAATCGTGCAAATTTCAAAAACTCATTAATATTAAAAGCAGTTATAATTTTACTATTGTCTAGTTAACTTTAAAATGAAAGAATTGATTTAAAATATAAATTTTTACGTAACAAATGATTATTTGTTAATATACATCCATGCACACTTTTTTATTACATTACTTCAAAGTTTGAAATTTATTAAAATATATTATGGAGCCAATTTGCCAATTTGTTGAAAACTGCTTAACATTGTATTTGGCTATGCGCGGCTGGTAACATGAAAGCGCTTCATAGCCGTTTGTCTCCAAAACTCTGTGCATTTCCATATATGCAATTCACAAGTTTTTCTTTAATAACAATTTTTAGAATCGCTTATAGATGGAAATAAAAGAATTTTGAGAACTTTTATTTTAAATGATTCTAAATTATTCTAAATTTAACTTTAGGATGATAACGATATTTAGTCCTGACAAACCCCATAATTATATGGGTCTGCTAATTAGGATTACCCCATAATTTATTGCAAGTATATATTGCCTTTAAAATACACATAAAAATAATATAGCGGATAATTCTAACGTCGATATTAGTGCATTATTTTTGTTTTAGTTTATCACTTTTTAGTATATATTCCTTAAAATAAAAATTTGAAAATAGAATCAAGAAAACGAAATTTTGTACTACGGTAAAAACGAGCCACGATTTCGAATATGAGCAACCACCTACTATCAATGGATAACTACTATGTATCACAAGAGTAGTAAATTGCAACATCTGCAAATGTGTTATGTGCCTCTTCCACCATATGGATTTTTTTAATTCAGGATTGAAAGAGGTGAGGAAGTAATAAAAGTACATAACAACATGCACAAAACAGTTGATGCTTCCTACCAGAGATAGGTGTCCTCCTGGACAGTTCCGCGTGTAAACGTATGTTCCAAATGCAACAATGCTATGATGATAAATGTGCAAAAATGTTATCTGTCTCGTCCTTTTTCTTAACACCATAATTATTGTATCCATTAAATCAAAAACCTTCAGCATGTAGTAAAAGTATGTTAAATTGGCTTCATGTAGACCTTGCTCAGAAGTACGGTCGAGTGACATGCACTGGATACTGTAGCCCCTAGCTATAGTCATTCTTATTGCCTGCAATAGAAAACAAACACATTTAATTCACTCAAATGAAAGACATCAATATACTTCACGTACCGCAATTGTTAGAGTTGCGTTAAGAACTACTTGTAGTAAATTATATGCCATAACATATTTGTTTATTTGAAATGGTTTACGATTCTTCATAAATTTGGGACCAACATTTATTACAAAGTAGAAATATATTCCTAACACTGTTAAAATTTTTGCTGGTGAGCCCAGAAGAAAGTAATGATCAATTCGCGGGTCCACAAAAGCTGTAAAAAACAAATTTGAATAATTAACTTATTAATATTGATAATATATTCCTCAGGCCCAAAGATTAAGGTTCCATTCATTCAAATCCATGTCAGAAATCAATTTAAAAAGCCATTAATTTTAAATTGTTTGTCATAGGAGTAAGAAAGAATGTTCCTTCTTTACTTCTATGACAAAAAATTTTCACGCTCATTTTTAGATTCTCGAAGGATCGCGAATTCCAAGAACTTGAGTTCCATATTTATTCCTACGGAATCAAATATTCTCACATACTTACTCTCAAGCGCAAAAATATAAAAACATCGGATTTCATTCAAATAGTTTTGCTAGACACTACATCAGCAAAATTTGGTTAAGTTGCAGGAATGAAGATTTCCCTGAACAAACAAAAAACAGATTGTCGCGAAGATTAAAAAAGTTCTTTCTTTGGTTGATACCCAGAGAGTTTAATAATTTGTAAAGCTGAAAAATGTTCAGTTCAGCATGCATTCAAAGCATTGCTCATTTGATATAAAAGCCATAGAAGTCATAAAGAAAACCAAGAAACGCTGGTTCTCCCACAGGAAAAATCCTTAGTACTCCAGCCTTCTCCTTGGAAGTAAATAGCAGTGCTAATACATTTCTGAACGCAAGTGGCTCTTTATAAACCTTCTTCTGCTTGGATAACCCCGAAGTCTATCCTGAAGAGCAAAATATTTTCACCAATCCTATGCACCTCCTCGTCTTAACTAAGAAAATAAATTCCAAAAAATCGAGTGGTCCCGACACAATTTCAAATGCAATTATTAAAAAACTTCCACCAAAAGATGTCTTGTATTTCCAAACTGTTTGAAGCTTCTTTATATGAATTCCTGTATTTTCATTGTAGTGGAGCTCTTAATCCTCATCAACATGGTTTTATGAAGGGAAGGTCAACAACAAAAAATCTGCTTCAGTTTACATCTTCTTGTATTGAATCGCTTGAGCATGGTTGCGAAACTCACTGTATTTATACAGACTTCAGCAAAGCTTTTGACATGCTTCCACACTCTCATCTGTTATTTAAATTGAAATCCTTGGGTTTCCCGATTTGGTTGTTGAATTGGTTATCATCCTATCTTAGTGATCGTAAGCTTAGGATACAGTTCCTTTCTGCTCTTTCTAAGGAAATAACGGCTTACTCTGGTGTTCCACAGGGTAGCCATATAGGGCCCCTGCTCTTCATATTATTCATAAATGATGTTTCTTATGTAGTCAACAAATCTGATATGCTAATTTACGCAGATGATTTAAAACTGTATAAATCTATCGATTCGTATTCTGATTGTCTTAAATTGCAGAAGGACCTGGACAGACTTGTTGAATGGTGTACAAAGAGTTCTCTCTTTTTGAACATTGATAAATGTAAGCTAACAATTTTTTCTCTTAAGCGAGTTCCTTCGAATGTTGTCTATGTTATAAATGGTTTGTTGCTTTCGAAAGTGGATAAAATATCTGACTTGGGGGTATTTTTTGACTCTAAACTCACTTTTAACCTCCACATCGATCTCATTGTTAGTAGAGCGAACTCAATGTTAGGTTCTGTGAAGCGTTGCGCAAAGAAACTTGATGATGTCTATATTACTCAAGCTCTTTTTACCAATCTTGTTACACCCATTTTGGAATATGCCAGTCCTGTCTGGTCTCCCTCGTACAAAATCACATAGAACGTATTGAGAGCGTGCAAAGGAGATTTTTACTTTTTGCCCTAAGAGGTCTCGAATGGAGGGATAGACTTCATCTTCCTCCTTATAACGAAAGATTAAATTTAATACACCTTCCTACTCTAGAAACTCGTAGGAAAATATGTGATATAAGCTTTATTTTTCAACTTATGAAAGGTGACATCGACATGCCTTTGATGCTTAATAAAATTAAATTCAACTCACGAGCTCGACACTTGCGATCGAATGATTTTATTTACTTGTGTCCCCATCGCACCAACTATGGACACTTTGAGCCAATGTCTAGAATGTGCTGTTCTTTTAATTTGAATTTTCATTCGATTGACTTTCATATCAATAAGTCCCAATTAAGAAATATTTTTAAAAATTGTTCTGTTTTATAGCTTTTATTTGGATATTGTTTTTTGACCATTGTAGCTAGCATTTTAGCGAAATAAATAAAAAAAAAGCTCTTGACTTCCTACCAACCGTCGTCAATAATTGCTACTTCCCAGAAGAACGGAAAATTTTACGCATTTTCCCAATCCCTAAAAAGACTTCATCAAAAGACATCATGGAGTTTAGGCCCATCTCCTTAATTTCAAACTTAGAAAAGCTTTTTGAGAAAGTCATCAAGCACCTGTGAAGAAAAAAATGATGTTTTTTTTATCCCGAACAGTGCGAATGTGGAACAGTATACCACCTTCTGATTTTCCTCCGGCATACTATCTGCGGAATTTTAAAGCGAGATACATCGGAGCCTCCGCCACTCTCCTGGTATTCCCTAATCCTTTCCCTATCACCTTCCTCCCATCATGCTGTGCTTTGCATCATGGGGTGTCCCCTGAGCTTGTCTTAATAACACACAAAAAAAGCAATTCAATCGTTAACGGAGAATTTTTATAAGCAAAAAATTATGTTGCACGATCAGTGATACGACGTTCAACAAAATCCATTAAATACGGCGACGAATTCGCAATGTATTTGAATCTTCTTTAAAGACACAGTGAAGATCTCTTCCATCAATACAGCAATGCAGTGAATCTGTTTACCGGTCGCTAGGGAGCATTTCCATATGATGCAGAGGCTCATATTCTTCGGAAAAAATCATAAGTTTACGCTTTTAAATCAGAATTTCTGGATAAACTCTGCTGAAAGGAGTTGAGATCAAATCTCGCAGAACTGATAAGCAGAAATTATTTCTGCAAAATTAAAGTTAGAGTATAACAAATTTGTTGGTACATTTTCAATTTCCCAGAAGGCCTTAGAGTCGTTTGTATCCATCATAGAATGAAATCTATATTGAGAAGCTTTAGTATTGTTACCTGTCATCCAAAATCGTTGATCTGGTTCTTAATCGTCCAACGCACTGTAGGCTGAATAATAGTTCTGATCTAATCAAACGGTAATTAAAGCATGAAGCATGAATCACCTAGTCTTATATTTCCTGATATGTGGAACTTGCTAGTTTCTCCGATTTTATGTAATGTTAGGTGGTATTAAAGCTCTAAAATTTGCAGAAAAGTTATTTAAGCGAAATTTGACTGTAAGTAATGTCTTATGTTTCATGTTAGCTAAGGCCAAAAATGTTTGTCTCTCGTGTGGAACAAAATACGCAAGGACTATGAGCGAAAGTGTAAGGAGACAATAAATAATAAGAATGATGATAATACTCGGTCAAAATGACGCTGGATGGAAACCTGCGGATATACTTCTCGCTCTGCGCTGGATGTAGTATGCTCGTTATGGCATCTTCGATGGCAGGTTTGGAGCTTCGTCTTTAAGCTGCTCCAGTACTTCCAAATTAGTAGTGCCAGGAGGAAGATGAGCACTGTTGCTGTTTCCGCGATTGAATGCACCACCAGAGTCTTCTGAAGGATGGTTGTAGGTTCTTCTGGTTCCATGGTGTAGTCCAAGACTCCTTCATTTGGTTGCAATAAAATTCCAGGTTCCAATACTGAGGGTGGTTTGTTGAGGTTGACAGTGATTGCTTCTGGAACTAGCTCTTTAATATGGCTGCAGTCTGATCCAAAGAAGCTTTTAAGATGATCTCGTCTTATATAGCAATTTTCATGCAGCTGAATACTGCCGGTATTGTTTAAAACCATCTCGTCCGTTAATCCTCTACATATCACTGCGATGGCCTTGGGTTTACTGGTCATATATAGCCAAGTGTTTTTCTTCATTAAGGCCTTCCAGATAGTCCCATTTAACATTACTTGATGTATTTCACACGTCGTCTTTGGATGGCGATCGTAAATCTCGTAATCACACAGGATGGGCTGTTTTCAATGCTATGTGCTATTCTCGGATTGCAGAGATAAAGATGATTTCCTATGATTGGAGAGTCCTTTAGCTCTCGTTCCTCCAGTTCAAAGTAGGTTTGGTCATTGAAGTGAATTGCTATGGTGAAGTACCTTACATCAGCAATTGCAAACTTGTTAAATTGGATCAAATGAGGAGTAGGCGTTATATGCATCACCTCATACGTGCTTCTTTCCACAATGTTAAGATATCCGTACAGTTAGATAGTCTTGTTTCTCTTTTTTATATGCAATGAATGCTGTGGGCTTGATAATATCTCGAAATTGGATCCAATTTTGTGGGATGTTATCTGAATTACATTGTTGATATCATGCAAAGAAACAAAGTCTAATAAATGCCCCTTCTTATGTACCACATTTAGCCAGTGATTATATTTTTCATTGACCTCATCATAATAGTCTTCAGCACTCAGATAAGTTGATATGAATTCAATGCTGAGTCTGTTGTGATATGCGGTTGAAATCCACTTGGACATCTCGTTAATGGAGGTGATTACTTGGGATAGTCTGGCATCGAAATTTCTTAGTTTTTGCAAAACGACAAAATTGGATTGTTTGATTTTTGTGTTTAGCAGGAGCATCTGGTGAGTAGTTGAATGCAGCAGGTTTTGTTGGTTATGTTGTAGTACTTCAATATCAGTGTAGACTTCATCATTTGCTCCAAATATGCTAGACAGGATTCTGCCCAAAACTCCCCTCTTGCTCCTAGGTTCTGATTCTGCTGCTCGGAATATTTCTTCGATTGTTCGCAATAGGTTATGTCTTCTTGTGGATAAGTGTTGAAAATGAATCAGACAGTGCGTGATTTGAGTAAGTTTCTTGGTTTGCTCGCACATATGCCTTATTTGAGTCCAGGTGGCATTAATGTTTCTCTGATCATTAAGTACTTCATTTATTGGCAACGATACCTGCAGTCGCAGATTGCCTCGTTTAACTTGTGCGCTTCCTAACCCCTCAACATAGAATCCTGAACTGGGATGAAAAATTTCATAGTTTTGTGCGAAAACTGCAGTTAACCACAGAATATTGAAAGAGTAGAATGCACAAATCTCGAAACCCAAGTGCACGGTGCGATTCTTGTTCTTTTCGCACATGAACTTTGCATTGACTTGGGTGACCTTTGACTATTGGTTGACCTAGGTTGATGAAAATGCTCAGGCTTTGACCATAGTTCTGTCTCATCGTTGATGTGGGAGCGAGTTTACCTTTTAGTGATGATTTTCGTTGGTTTTTTTGATAGAGGGAGGGTCGTCATGGTTGTAACAGATCTAAGTTCGGAATCCTTTTCTGTTTCTGGCGAGTTGTGTGTGCTTAGAGGCAGCTGACATATTTTCATAAGTGGTCTTTTCTTTACTTCATTTCTGTAATTTACTGAGACAATGCGTACAATGCCATCTTCACCGGGGTGAAGTTGGACGATTCTTCCCATTGACCATTTTTGTGGCGGCAAATTGTCGTCTTTCAACAGGACTAACTCTCCAATCGAAGGATTTTTGTTATCAGCGCTCCACTTGCTTCTTTGTTGCAGTGAGGATAGATACTCTTGCGACCAGCTCGTCCAAATGTCTTGATGCAGTTTAGTAACCAATTTCCATCTTTCATGGATCTGTTTATCATCAATGTGTGGTTCAGGAGGTGCTATGAGAGGCCGTCCAATTAGAAAGTGACCTGGAGTTAATGGTTCCAGATCTATTGGGTCACTTGATAGTTGACCTATAGGTCTTGAGTTCAAGCATGCTTCTATTTGGTATAGTACTGGACTGAACTCCTCATATCTGAGTAAGGTTTCTTCTAAGACACGCTTAAGATGTCCCTTAACCGATTTAACACCAGCTTCCCATAAACCACCAAAATAGGGACTGGCTGTGGGAGTGAATTTCCAGTCTGTACCATCATTGAGAATAGTTTTGCTGCTTGTTTTGTGGCACGGGTAATTGCTACCTGCAAATCTTTATCCATTTTGTATCGAGATCCAACAAAGTTGGTTCCGTTATCGCTGAATATTTCCTTGCAATTTCCTCGGCGAGCCACGCATCTTCTGTAGGCCGCTAGGATGGCATCTTTGCTGAGATCGCTGACTAATTCCAGATGAATAGCTTTCGGTACCATGCAAAGAAATAGAGAAATGTAACCCTTAGGGGTTTTAGTAACTCTTCCTTCGATACCTTCGTGAGGAGTGGTCCAGCGTAATCAATTTCGCAGTGTGAGATAGGAGGTGAAGGAGTAATCCGGACTGCTGGAAGAATACCCATTAAACGTTGCGTAATTTTTTCTCAGTGTCTGACACATCTTATACACTTGTGGGTCCTTCCTTGGACTGCTCGTTTGCCATCAATTATCCAGAATCGAGTTCTTATATAGTTTAATGTTAAATGCGTACCGCGTACTGCCATGCAAGGTTTGCTTGTGTGCATGGTCAGTAACGAGATTTGT
>OZ005741.1:192699558-192860999 GCA_963930735.1 Dioctria linearis | reverse complement strand
TTACTATATAGCATAGTTTGAACACCTTCTTTTAAGACGTTTACTAAATAAGAACATGTAAAACTCAGATCAAATTTTACACCCGAAAATCAAATTAATTTAAAAAATATATTTTCTTGTGTCCAGGTGATATTTCAATTGCTAATAAGGAATTAAACTCATTCCGACTTTAATTTTCAAAAGGGTATTTTTACCTGAATACTGCATATGGGTAAGAGAGACGGAGCATGGTAAATACCAAGGTATATAAAATACAACCTATTCCCATTAAAATGTTGACAAATTGCAGCTAATAGGCTGTGACGTAATTCTGTGACTAATGTATATACATTTTATAGGAAAGACAGAAAGAGGAGAGAGAGTACTGTGTTTTCTGTACCGCACTTTCCTATACATTTTCACGATAATTCGTCACTAATGGCGGATCGTGGTTTGTAATGGGAATATCTTGTATTCTATATACTTTGGCTAAACGCTGTCTTTACCTTATTTTTCCTGCGGTGATTGCAACTGCAGCAAACATAAAACCATCAAATGGCATTAGAAACCGTTCAGTAAGCGCTATTTTGTGTTGGTAGTTCTAATTCTGCCATTGCGCGAAATAGAAAACTATAAAGCTTGTGTCATTCCCTTCCAATAGGAAAATGACAATCCACTCAGTCCATTGTTATTAGTCAGTGGTCTGCACCAAAGTTCACCTAATGCATTAATGGGGGGAAAAGAGCTTGGCTATGCCCTATTGTAGTGCAACTGAGACAACGAGCTAAAAACAAAAATCGAGAGAACGTAGGATTACCCGATACGACAAAATCTTATTGAATCCCTCAAAATCTTTTCAACCTATTCATAATAATGTACATCAGGTTCACACTACCCCCCATTTTTAAGAAAAAGATAAATTTTCGGTTTGGACCAAATGCTGAAAGGAGATGTAAAATTCCTCTCAAATGAAATTCTCATTTTTCCCGAAAATATCAGAGAATTCCAGCAAGAATTTCTCCCACTTAATCTCTTCACAGCAAAACGAATGTAAACAGAAGCACGTGCTGCTCGATTAGCATAGAAATTACACTAACAAACACTGGCCATGTTATAAAAAACATTGGCCGATTCTCTCAATTTTTCAGCAAAAACCGGTTTTCACAAAAGCGCGGGAGCATTTTATGATAGTAAAATGTGAAAACTCCGCCCCTTCCCATTTATTTACGAAAATGAAACATTTGCCATTCTGTGTCGTTGCATGCAACTTGCGCTTTCACATTCTTTATATTTATTCCTAAAAGTTTTAAAGAGAGTTCGATTTTTTTTCTTTCTTTTTCTTTTTCTTGCTGTGTGCATTTTAAATGTAAAACACTCGGAAATCTCGCCACTTTCCGAACTTGTCATTAGGGAACTTTGGTCTGCACTGGTTTTTTCTTTTGCTCATCCTTTTGCTCTATTCCAAAATCATTCCACCTTCCTGTAACTTTATCTCGCATTGTTTACTTACATACATTGACGGACTTTTAACTTTTGGGCGATTATTGCTTTTCTTTGTAAATGGTTTTATTTAGCTTCACTTTCGTATATTTGTTTTTTTCAAATTTTGAAACAAATTTTTGAACTATTTCTACTTAACCCATTGCGTTGAAATTTTGCATACACATCTATTTCCGATGACAATACACTAACGATTTTATGTAGGTATTGAAAATTGCAAATGTCGGACGTAGTTTTACAATTATGCGCGACGCCCTTGATATGGCGTCAGCGGAATAAGCAAACAATCTAGGCTTTGATTAGACTTAAATAAAACCGGGGCCCTTGGCTAGCAGATTTCCTCACGATGTATTTATCAGTCTCAAAGCAAGTGATAATAAAATTCTGATGCACAATTGAATTCCAAAGTTGATCTTGCCTCCAACATTAGAGGAAGTTACTGCTCTTGGTAATGTGCGATTTTTTACCAGCAGACAGTACCCAAGGAAGAAATATAGAATACAAGTATTCCCATTACGAATCACGTTCCGCCAATAGTGACGAAATATCGTGAAAATGTATAGGAAACGGTACACAGATCACAATACTCTCTCAATCCTATAGACATGTATATAAATTAGTCACGAAATTACGGCACCGAACATGTGCTAAAATTTTAATAGGAATACCTTGCATACTATTTACCTTGGACAGTACCTATACCTCGTTAAACCCTACATTTGTGAGTGTGACTCATAATTGTTTTCTAGCTTTTAGCATACATCATATACCTAATGTAAAATAAAACTGTTTTTTTATTTATGTTATTTATTCTGAGTTAACTATTATTTTTTTCTTGTGATGTTTTTGAAGTTTGCAGATTCATATTTTTAGTACATATTCTTATTTTCGCATGAGTGAATTCTATTTTCTTTCGTACATTCCAAATGAAATATAGATATAAGATAGATTGTCGTCGTGCAGTAAAAATGTAATATTCTCGTTAAATATTAACAATTAAAACAAACTGTAGTGAATGTTTTCTCACGTAATGAGGGTGAGCCAATGGTTGATTGTTGAACATTTTCAAATCGTATGTAAATTTTGTCCTTAAATTATGATTAATTTACTTAAAGGTGACAACTGTAGTACTTACTGGTGTGGCTCTTAGGCCTCAGTTAGAAGATTATTTATACATATTTTGTCTCTATTGATTTTTTTCTAATAAACTTCGTTTGTAATTAGGTTCTTGGATTTCAATAACTTTCCACAAAGTATCATTTGGATACATTAAAATTAGAAATAGGAATAAATACATTTGATACATTTTGCGAATTATTTCGGATACATGCAATTTATTTTGAGGCGAAACACCAGACATGTATTCCTTCAGAAATGTAATTTGCTCACCAGCCGATAAATTAATTAAAGTATCTGCGCTATTCATAGACAATTTAAAATCAACTTTAAGTCGAATTTATCTTAAAGTTGATTTTATGCTATTCATAAAGCACTTATAATTGACTTTAACTTTAAAACAGACTTTTGAGACGTCATTAAGTATAGTCAATCTTGTGTAAAATTCTTCATTTTTAAAATGTTTTTTATAAAAAAAAAAACAGGAGTGTTAAAAAATATAAGAAAAGATGGATATCGATACTGATGAAAGAATCGAAGAATATTTATCTATATCTAATGATTTAAATAATTTCTGACGTCAAATAATATATAATTCTCGACCCATTTGAAATGGATGACACGAAATTTTGTCTCGAGGTACAGATTTAGTAAGGAATCTGTCCGTTATATAATTAACTTGGTAAAAAACAATCTACCGACAAGAATCAATAACAGAGGATTACCTGTTAATGATTCTTTGGTGGTGCTTGTACCTTACATATTTGTGGAAAAAATACTCATCAAGAGGGCTGAGTTGGGAAATTAGAATTTTGATATGTAAATTCAGGTTATTAAATTACGTGTTTCTTTTAATAGCACCTCGTCATGGAATATCTCAGGCTACAGTTAGTAGGCAAATGTGTCAGTTGATCAGTGGCACTTCTTTTACCACAGTTCATAAAAATTTATAAAAACGCTTAGGAAATAGCAGAAGCCAAAAATAATTTTTATTTCGTGGCTTCCTTCCCAAATGTTATTGGGTGCAATTGATTGTACAAATAAAATGTCCTTTAAAAAAGTTAGGAACAGAAATATACAGGTAAAACAATATTCATTAAAAAAAATCAAATTGCCATTAAATTATTTTTTAGATTGTACGTGATTCAAATTACAAGATAATAGACATTGTTATTGTTAGTCGTTGGCGAGGCTCAGCACATGATTCCGGAATATCGAGTTTATGTGCTTTAGAAATAAAATTAGAAAGAAAGAAACATTGGTATTTTACTTGAAGAAGGTGCTTATCCATGTTCATCTTGTTAGCATCAATTTGAAATCCTCTTCGACAGCAAAGGAACAAAATTACAACACAAAGCATTTGTTAGCAATAAAACGACTTAATGGTCAGATTAAAAGCAAATTACGTGCTTTATTCGAGAGATTACGAGTTGATCTGGACACGGTAAAAACGATCGTAGTTGCGTGCGCTGTTTTGTGTAATATTTCAGAAAATCGGCACTGCCATAATTGTAAAATATTGATATATACATAAATGTAAAATATATTCATTATAATATTAGTTATGTCATTTCAGTTTTACAAATACCTTTCCATCAAAGACAAGAAAGAAGAGTATACCCAGAAATGGGCGAAATTAATGATGGCTTCAATACAGGAAGAGCATTCAGAACTACTGCTAATTGAACTCTTAATTTATTCAGTTCAGCTCAATTTTAATAATAATTAACAAAATTAAAATAGAAGAAGAAGTGCTTGCTGTCAAGTTCGTTATTCTGTGCAATACTTTATGTAAATTCTGAACATTTATTTTATTTTTATCGTTTTCTTCGGGTTTTGGTGTCCGTTCCGACTAATTTTCAGTGGTTTCGGATTACGCTTTGCTTGTCTCCTCGATTTGTTCAACGGGAATAATTTACTATTTTCTGGGGAAATTTTTGATTTTTATTTCTGTGCAATTTCTACATGATGCTGCATGCTGTATTGCTCTACATTATTATATTTGTCTCCTCTAATTTGGACAACCATCATCACTTCAGCAATTTTTGGACAGCAATTTGTTAAGCTATGGTTTACACATGTCTTGTACCAGAACCTTTCCATTATTGATTTTAACCACAGATGGTTATTACTATAACTACTGTCAGCTAACTGATACTAATTGCTAAGTAATTTGCGGCAGATCTTTTCATCATGTTTGTGTGGGTTTCTCCAATTTTAGCCGATGAGTTGTCCTGCAAAGTCGATAAACTTACTGTGGCTTCAAATAATTTGCACAATTGAACAATTGAACATTGAACCCAAATTATATTGTTTACTCGACGGCTTAATGGAAGGCAAATTAAAGTCTGCTGACTATGATCTGCGTGCGTTTTCGGCAGGAATTTCATGGATGTCTCCACACATCCCAGATACTGCAAAGAGTTGCCGTTAAGTTTAAACAATCACTTGAACGACCTTAAGACAAATATATATATAATTGATATTCCTTTTTCTATTGAGAGCTTTATTGATCAAGAATCCGTTTCTTTCCTACTATATACGAAACTTACCATTATTTCCGACGATCACAACAAGATTTTGGCACAAGGGTTCCGGGTAATAGCTTTAATTTGCTTTCTTCCGCTTCAAACTTAAGAAGTGAACTCATAGCGGCCTAGAATACAATCGCCATCTTGGACACTAATCTTAGTATCGAAAAATCCCTTACGAAAACGAGCTCAGAAGGTGGTCAGATGGAGTTTCCTGGAGATAATGATACCGTCCTGGCTTCGCACGAGTTATGTTGCTTTTTCTATTACCACTTAAGGGAAAACGACAAAAAATCAAAAATAAAATAAATTGAATCAAACACTAGAAATTTCAATTTCTAACTATTTATTTGAATAAATTGTAATTCCGAGATTTTAGTTTACAACGACGATTTTAAGACTCCTCGAGCTAAATTTAAACTGTCTTAATCTAAAAATTTTCTCTTATCTTTTTTTATGTAGGTAGACAGCAAGTGTGAGAAATTGGAGGATTGCATTCTCTCAAACGTCGTATGAGATGTAGTGCGGTCCATTGTTTTGTCTTGTTTTGGTTAAGTGCATGGTATTTGCAACTTCACCGTTTTCAGAGTTACTATCATTTTTTGCTGACGTAACTCACGCGTCTATTCTGTTGGCCACACCTTTCGACACTTTGTACAAAAACGATAACTGTCCGCAGACTAACATTTCTGCTACGTTTTCTGCTGCATCTGCTTCTTCCGTACCACTTGACTAGAGTTTGAATAGAAATGCTCCTATTCCTATGGATTATTATAAGTCAATAGGTAAACAACGCAGCCGTAACAACCAATCCCGGAGACGAGTAATTGCGACTGAAGGGCGAAAGCTTTCCACAGTAAGGAAAGGTACTTCTTCTTTGTCCTCATTAGGAAATCGTATCGGTACCTCTTTGAGAATGGTACAACGACATATTGAAGTATTTGAAGTCCAAAAATATCGCGACTGATGGAATTTCTTGTCGAAAAATCAGTAAAAGCCCTAAGCCGGTTGCATCCTTTTTCCTGTTTCAGCCGATGTACAAAACAAGTTAGTAGACCACTTATTTTTGCCTTCTGACGCTTTTATTAAATTATTTGTACCATCGGTACGCCTACCTACAAATACAACTCAAATAAGCAACGTTATTCCAAAAAAACTAAAGTCGCTTTCCCATTACTATCAAAAGGTAAGGGAGATTCGGATAAAAACAGGACATTTCTTCAAATCCTCTGTTACAACTTGTTCCACTGAAACTTGACTGCATCATGGTATTCGCGATTCTGAAATCTTTGACAATTCTTATAAAAGTCTTAGAAGAGATAGACATACTGTTTCTGAATCTCATGGCGGTGATGTACTCCACCCCTGCAAAAAAAGGTTTAATTGCGGCCAAATTGAGCTACCCAGTTTCTCCAGCACTCTCGACATAGAGCTTATAGCTTTTAACCTATCCCTCTTAAAATATGACTTACACATACACATACTGTGTTGCTATATTCCTCCAGACTCCATAAATATCGTCGATGACAAAGGTCTGAATACTTACGACCTAGTTATTTCAACATCTAATTTTATCCATGGTAAGACGGAACCTATTTACGAATTACTACTTCTTGGTGATTTTAACTTACCTAATATTCAAAGGGTACTAAATGAAGATAGCGATGACTATCTTCCTCTTAATAACTTGACAACAATGGAATCACTCTTGGTGGATACGATTTCATCTCTTGGTCTCAGCCAAATCAGTAATGTTAAGAATGACATGGCTACCTATGGTAGACCTCGAATTTTCTACTCACGCGGGTAACATACTAATTGAAACTAGTCCAGTTATAATGTCTACTCTGACAAATACCACCTCCCCTCTACTGTTTACATATTAATTGTTCAATTTTAGAAAAACTGACTTTTCGGATCTATTGATTTATTGATTTCAACACATTGCTGTCATACGTTGATGAAGGCGTTTCAAAATTTTACATAAATCTTTTCGGTTTATTATCTACTCATTTTCCCCGTAAGCGTCAGCGGATCTCTAAAACATCTCCGCCATGGTTCAGTAAAGAAACTGAAACGTCTGAAAAATAGAAAGAATAAATTGTGAAAATGTTATATGAGGGACAAAGACATTATAAGTCACAACAACTTCCTCACATCTGTAATGAGTTCAAAGAATTTTCCTCGTCAATCTATAATGAGGATATTCCAAGTAATCTTGAGAAATTTTCTAGTGGCCCACGTAACTTTCTTAAGTTTATTAAAATGAGGAAGAATACCGACAACAGCCCCAATATCATGAGGTACATGGATTCTGCTAGTAATGTTCGTCTGAAATTTGCAATATATTTGCCTCATTTTTGACAATGCGTTTCCCTCGTCAAGTTTCCCAACCTCGTTCACTATTCCTACAATTACACATGAGGATATATTTGGTTCATATTAATGGGCTTCCAAGTTACTTTACAACGGGTCCTCATGGGATCCCTGGAACCCTTTTTAAATTTACGTTGCCTCGCCCTGGCAGCTCCGCTGAGAATTATTTCCAACTATCGCTCGATAGTGGTTGTTTTCCGCAGCTTCCCCAGCTCTGCAAATATTCTTACATCATACCTATTTACAAAAACGGTAGAAAAAATGATATCTCTAACTATTGGCCTATTGCAGAATTATCTTGCATGCCCACATGATCTATCATTAACTCTCAATTATCAATTTCCTGCAAGAATTTGCTCTTTTCAAACCAAAGTGGGCTTAATTCGGGCAGGTCTACAACCACCACTTATTGGAACTCGTCTTGGATACCATTGGCGGCTTCGCAAATGGCTACCAGGCAGATTGTAGTTATACTGACTTTAGTAAAGCTTTCGACAAGTTATCTCACTCCGTGATAGTGTTTAAAATGGAAAAGTATGGGTTTCCCCTAACATTCCTAAAATAGACGGATTCACATTTAGATAACAGAACATACCAAATCTATTTCCGCCGTTCTATCTCTAGAGATTTGAAGTCTTCGTCCGGCGTACCTCAATGGAGTCATTTGGGCCCGGTTCTCTTCATTCCATCTATTGACGATATTGTCTCTGTTGTGAAGCACTGCAAAGTCTTGATTTCGCTGAGATTAAATCTTTTAACGATTGTGAACAAGCACAGGAAGACCTCCACAAATTTTACGATTGGTGTAAAAGCAATAATTTGGTACTCAATATCAACAAATGTGAGGTTATGACTTTCCACAGGAATCAGAAACCTATCATTATGAATATAGGTTCCAGGGATCCTCGATTCACCGTGTTAGTTCTGTCTGTGACAATGGTGTTAAATGTGACCAAAAATTGAAAGTTATCTCCCACACAAACCTCATGGTATCAAAGAGTATCTAGTTCTATGCTGGACTTTAGAAAACGTTGGTCTCGAGATTTTCGAATCCCACCATTACAATGCGTTTGTACACTTGCTTTGTGAGATCTCCATTTTACGGTAAACACATAGACCGTATATCGAGTCTGTTCAGCAGAACTTCCTGCAGTAATTCATTAATTCTTTTACCCTATGAGAATCGCTTGAAGTTTTAAATATGCACACGTTTGAAAAACGTCGCATGGGTGCCGACGCAACTTTTCTGCATCAGCTCTTAAACGTCAATGTTGATTCTCCGTTGTTACTTGACAAATTATCTTATCGTGATAGTAGGCATAATTAGAGAAGGCTACCTCTGTTGCATGTTCACTCCTCAAGGTCTAAGTTTAGCATGTAAGAACCTGTTAATCGCATGTGTATTACTCTTAGTAATATGGCTGAGCATTTTGTTGTTGACGTTTGTAAGCATGTTTTAAAAACACGTCTATACAATGCGTGTTTTCGAAACTTGATCAAACGCATATTAGACGCCTAGACAATCAAAAAAATTTATGGCAGGGGGTCCACATCAACCGTTTGGGAGTTTCAGGTTGATTTAGAAAAAAGTTAGATTTTCACGTAACAACCTGTATCTTAAGAACTACAGGGACTACGGTTATAGTTCAAGGCGCACTATATCACTCTATGCAGAATTTCATGGCCTTTCCAACGACTGCTCAACCAGCTCCATACCGTTCTCCTATCAAGAATTATGGTTGTCTAAATTAAAACTTTCGGATTTTCTAACCTTTTGTTTTAATTTGACCTCTATTATTTTTGCAAAAAGGTCGTTAACATAACTTTTTTATATAAAAAGTTTAAACTGTAGACTTTCCCCTTTAATTTGACCTAGTATACCGCATGTGTTAACTGTAGCCGTTAAACAGTTAATAACTCATAACCTATTCAGGTCACACCGAAATAAAACGATATTTTTTTAAATGACGATCTATGGGAACAAATTATCGTTGAGAATAAGTTAGAAAATAGGTTTGACAATATGTTAAGAGCTAATAACTCTGAAAGGGCTACACTTAGCATATAGGGCAGTAATAGCACCCCCTGCGGTGTACCTCTATAGACTGCTCTTCGCACAGTAGCTTCCCCCGAGCATTAGCTAATCTTTTTATTTTTATTGAGTTGATCCAGTCGGTTAAACCCTTATCAACTCCCACCCTTTTCGGTTCATTATATATAACCTCCGTCCTCACGTTATTGAAAGCCCCGTCAATATCCAGGAAAGCGCCTACAGTGTACTCCTCATATTCTAGGGATTTCTCAACAACGGACACCACTGCATATAGTGCCGACTCTAGTGTTTGTCTATAAATAGTGCCAAATGAGTATAATTATTAACGATTTTAGTATTTGTGTTAGTTCTTATTAATAAGCTCTAAGTTGGACCTAAGGGCGGATCCAGACATTTGCTCTAGGGGGGCGATCGTCCCATCGACCGCCCCCTATAACCGCAATTGCCATCAGTTGCAGACCGCTCTGTATAGCTTTCTCGTTTCGTTTCAGCATGAAAATTTCATTAGCATTCAGATATCGCCGGAGTTCTTTTATCTATATAATATAAGTTTTTGATACCGTAATGATAGTAAAATTTAATCCCACATAAAATAGTCATTATACACTTCTTGCTTGTCTTACTGCTGGTGATTTTCATACAAAGGTCGCTTGGATTTCTGCAGTTTCTTGCAACTTAAATTCTTAAAGAAATTTTCGAGGAATGCTAATTAGGTAGGGTTAATAATTTTCCCAACATACTACTTTTCATCTAAATACCCGGCTTTTGTAAGCTTTCGATCACAAAAAAGTGCAACAGTTTTGTTTATACTGAAAATTCCTTAGTCATATAATTTCAAATTTTTTGAAAATAATTTATGACTGAAACAGGAAATAATAATAATTAAATATAACAAATAACTATCTAGAGTTTAATTAAATATTAAAATTATATTACATTTGTATAAAAATTTTAAAATTTTCTTGGTACACAAAGAAAGCAAATTCAAAGAAAAGTAATTTAATTAAGTATTTTGATAAACATTAGGAGTTTCAAATTTCAATTTCGGGAAATGTTATTCATTATAGTGTTTAAATTTGAACTGCCCAGATCTTGAAAATTTTAAAATTTATACACAAATGTAATATAATTTAAAAATTTAATTAATTGCAAAATGAAGGGAAACTCTAGAGAACTGTTGTGATGTATTCATTAAGTCAATTATTCTCTATTTTTTTAATGCGGGTTTAGAAACAGTCTTTTTTTAAATTTTTTTTTTGTATTTTCTATTTCATTTGATTACAATATAAATTTTGATTTAATAGAGCACTAGGGGGGGGGGGGGGCGATCACCCCGATCGCGCCCGCTGTATCCGCCCTTGGTTGGATGTATGTTGTGTTTTCATTTCCGAATCACAACACGCCTTTATTATATCTCACTTGTCTATTGGTCTGTTTTTTGTTTCCAAAATTAGTAAGCGAATTTTCACAAACTTCCTGACTGGCTAAGTTCTGAAAATGTAAGCATTACATACATAATTTCCGGTGACAATGCAATAATCTTTTTTCAAAGACATAATTGATTTTATTATTTAATATAGAAAAACCAACAATATGGCCAAATGGTGCTTTTTAAAAAGTGTGTCCCCAAAAAAAAAAAAATTTGTTTTTTTCACTTTCAATATTAGTAAAGCAACATCGGTAAAAATGGTGAAATTATGTATGTAGCTGTTTGGTTTATACGACATAGAAGGTAAAGGTGCTGCAATTACCACATTAACATTAATCATAACTATTTTTATTTGGAATCATGTGCAATGCTTAAACAGTTAATGACGCTGGTGGTCGCATATAGCTAATTGAAGTACATATGTGGTCGAACTTTTCTTTGAAATTTTTGTATAATTGTTTAGTATTCGGATTCTTAACTATGCGAACTATATATGACTTTACGCTTAATAGATTTTTCACTCTTTTCGTGAAATCATTCATTTTCGATAATGAATTATCATCCGAGGAGCATGTGTCTTGCGTATATAAAAAGGGATAACAAAAGATCAAAAAAAGTTCGTGATCAGGAGCTATGTCAGATTATAGGATAACTCTCGAGTCAGTAAATAGAAAACCAATTTCCATCATCTTTTTTTTATATACAGCATATATTTGATATCATCTGTAGTAGCCTCGAAAAAGGTAGCGTTTGTTGCTAATTAGGCGTTATTGCCAGCGAATAAGTTTCGAACAACATCTCCCATGTTTCGTATACATAAAAAAATGCAAAGCTAACTGCTCACACTTAGCTTCAGTCTTTTCGATTCTTACTAGTCTGAATCTCAGCTGCTTGATAGCACTCAAAAATGTATAATCGGATTCTTATTCAACCTTTACAGATTTCACTCAAACACAGCCAATTAATTCCCGATTAATTTTGTACTTTATTTTTAAGACCCCACGTTGGGCGCCAACAATTTTGTCACAAACCCCAATACGCGTAACTGGCAAGCTCAGGTGTGGGGCGGGTTCCACTACACGTTCTTATTTATAAACAGTCCTTTTGGGTGCCACGTGGTTTTATAGGATACCACTAACTCACAAAACCAGCTACTTTTGACGTTGTAAAAAGAAAGCTACATATATCTTAATATATAAAAATCCAGTGTTACTGTGTTTGTACACGCTAATCTCCGAAACCGCCCAACCGATTTCAATGAAATTTTGTGAATGTGTTTGCTTGGTTCCAGCAAACCAGATATGTCAGTTTTGGACACGATAGATGGCGCTGTTGTCGAGACCTAAAAACTGCCTGACAACGCGTAGATGTTGAAAGCTGTAATTTTGTACACGTCGTTTTATAAAAATTCAAAATGGACTAAATCGGGAAACTCCTTCGTAGGGTTCCCATACAAATATTTCGTTTTTTAGTATATATTTGGACACTGTTTGACAAACAGTGCACGTAGAGACCTGAAATTTGATACGCGGTGTTTTCATAGCAATTGCAAATAAAATTTAAACAAGAGACTAAATCGGGCAACCCCTTCTTGGTCCTGCCATACAAAATTTTGGTTTTTACTTCATATTTCGAAACTGTTAAATACAAGTTCAAAAATGGGCCGAATCTGGCGCACAAAACTTTAGTTTTTCACTATATATTTGGAAACTGCCTGAGAACGCGTCTACGTGGAGAGCGGCGTTTTAAAAAAATATGTAAATTTATGTTGGAAAATAGGACAAATCGGGGAACTCCTTCGTAGGATTGCCAAACAAAAACTTCGTTTGGAACTATATATTTTGGCACTGCATGAAAACGTTTTCATAAAAATTGCAAATATAGTTCGAAAATGGGACCAATCGGGCAACTCCTTCCTAGGGTTGCTATACTGCATTAGAACACGTCAACGCAGAGAACTACACTCTCCCACACATATGAGTGAATGCACGCACATTAATGCAACCACATACACACACCCATACAGACACCGAGTGAAACCCTAGAGTGCGGAATTGCGTAATCGAGTTAGATAATAGCCTAGATATTATTTTTCTCTAACCACCCCACCTCCCCCATAACCATCCATATATCTATATTATCGCCGAGCAAAGCCGACGAGCTCCCCCTACACAATTATCATCGACAAAAACAAAAAAAATTATGAAATATAATGAAATTGATTAAAAAGATTATGAAAGTAATAAAAAGGAAATTATGAAATTAATTTATCTTAACGACGACAGAAAAAAACATTTATATATTAATGGTATTAATTAGAAATCAGTAGTTAAATCACTACGTTAAGTATTTTACAAGTGTTATTTTCAATTAATTAGAGGTGTTATGTCCCCTTGTGAGGCTGTGCGTACTCCCTTTTTTATGTAAGCTCGTTCTTAAACTAGTGTGTCTTGATTCCCGTGCAACTCTTGTACATTTAAGTGTGTATGTATATGGAGGGTTGATAGTGGTGACTTGGTGATCGGAGATGCAGGTGAATATATATGTGGATTTTCGCACTGGCTCTCCTATCTGTTCTATTTCCTGGGTCAGAAGCTGCACGTTAGAGAAATGACCGCTAGCAATGACCATGTGTCTCTTATCTGCTTTCAGGTGAGTCTGCGACCAAGATCTAAGCTTTAGTGAGTGCAGTATCTAAGCTTTCTATGGTGAACTCAGTTGAAGAGCTGTGGGAAATGTTTTGGAGTTGCTTCCGATGCTACAGTCAATTTCATCCTACAAATAATAAATAGTTACAGTATCTAAGGCTTAATTGACAACTCGCAATAGACACCACAAGAAGGTAACACTTAATTTCCCTTCCTATACAGTGAATATCTAATTGTGATCAATTGTCAGGTTTTAGAGACTCTACCAAGCCGTAACAATGTAGTGACGATGCATTATATTTTCCTCTTTATATACGATCGACAGCAAAACACAATTTTATTGATAATTATGTATTCTTATAAATTTTATGGACAATCTGACAGTGTAATGTGAATTTGCATTGAACTGAGGTACATGGCTCACTATGCAGTTTAAATTATCTACAGCAGTTCGTTTTCGAGGGCTTCTGGTATAACAAATTGAATAGGGCTCTTAAATTACGAATCAAAACACACAAAACAATGATGTGAAGACAAACAAAGTAATATGAAGAAAGTTTTAAATGAATTGTTCATTTATTATCTTGAAATACTTATTCATTTGTCCACATCATCAAAATTATTATACACCAGATACAATCATAAGATGTAAAAACTATTAAAAAACTATTTCTCGTTTAGTTTTCGAAGTATCGCAAAGAGTGTGGAAAGTTTCTTCGGCATGTTGTAGCCAATTTGAAAGGATATTTATATCACATCTTCACACATCTCATATGCGAACATGGAACATCTTCATAATTATATTAATTTCCTTTTAACACTTAAGCCAATCGTGCAAATTTCAAAAACTCATTAATATTAAAAGCAGTTATAATTTTACTATTGTCTAGTTAACTTTAAAATGAAAGAATTGATTTAAAATATAAATTTTTACGTAACAAATGATTATTTGTTAATATACATCCATGCACACTTTTTTATTACATTACTTCAAAGTTTGAAATTTATTAAAATATATTATGGAGCCAATTTGCCAATTTGTTGAAAACTGCTTAACATTGTATTTGGCTATGCGCGGCTGGTAACATGAAAGCGCTTCATAGCCGTTTGTCTCCAAAACTCTGTGCATTTCCATATATGCAATTCACAAGTTTTTCTTTAATAACAATTTTTAGAATCGCTTATAGATGGAAATAAAAGAATTTTGAGAACTTTTATTTTAAATGATTCTAAATTATTCTAAATTTAACTTTAGGATGATAACGATATTTAGTCCTGACAAACCCCATAATTATATGGGTCTGCTAATTAGGATTACCCCATAATTTATTGCAAGTATATATTGCCTTTAAAATACACATAAAAATAATATAGCGGATAATTCTAACGTCGATATTAGTGCATTATTTTTGTTTTAGTTTATCACTTTTTAGTATATATTCCTTAAAATAAAAATTTGAAAATAGAATCAAGAAAACGAAATTTTGTACTACGGTAAAAACGAGCCACGATTTCGAATATGAGCAACCACCTACTATCAATGGATAACTACTATGTATCACAAGAGTAGTAAATTGCAACATCTGCAAATGTGTTATGTGCCTCTTCCACCATATGGATTTTTTTAATTCAGGATTGAAAGAGGTGAGGAAGTAATAAAAGTACATAACAACATGCACAAAACAGTTGATGCTTCCTACCAGAGATAGGTGTCCTCCTGGACAGTTCCGCGTGTAAACGTATGTTCCAAATGCAACAATGCTATGATGATAAATGTGCAAAAATGTTATCTGTCTCGTCCTTTTTCTTAACACCATAATTATTGTATCCATTAAATCAAAAACCTTCAGCATGTAGTAAAAGTATGTTAAATTGGCTTCATGTAGACCTTGCTCAGAAGTACGGTCGAGTGACATGCACTGGATACTGTAGCCCCTAGCTATAGTCATTCTTATTGCCTGCAATAGAAAACAAACACATTTAATTCACTCAAATGAAAGACATCAATATACTTCACGTACCGCAATTGTTAGAGTTGCGTTAAGAACTACTTGTAGTAAATTATATGCCATAACATATTTGTTTATTTGAAATGGTTTACGATTCTTCATAAATTTGGGACCAACATTTATTACAAAGTAGAAATATATTCCTAACACTGTTAAAATTTTTGCTGGTGAGCCCAGAAGAAAGTAATGGTCAATTCGCGGGTCCACAAAAGCTGTAAAAAACAAATTTGAATAATTAACTTATTAATATTGATAATATATTCCTCAGGCCCAAAGATTAAGGTTCCATTCATTCAAATCCATGTCAGAAATCAATTTAAAAAGCCATTAATTTTAAATTGTTTGTCATAGGAGTAAGAAAGAATGTTCCTTCTTTACTTCTATGACAAAAAATTTTCACGCTCATTTTTAGATTCTCGAAGGATCGCGAATTCCAAGAACTTGAGTTCCATATTTATTCCTACGGAATCAAATATTCTCACATACTTACTCTCAAGCGCAAAAATATAAAAACATCGGATTTCATTCAAATAGTTTTGCTAGACACTACATCAGCAAAATTTGGTTAAGTTGCAGGAATGAAGATTTCCCTGAACAAACAAAAAACAGATTGTCGCGAAGATTAAAAAAGTTCTTTCTTTGGTTGATACCCAGAGAGTTTAATAATTTGTAAAGCTGAAAAATGTTCAGTTCAGCATGCATTCAAAGCATTGCTCATTTGATATAAAAGCCATAGAAGTCATAAAAAAAAACCAAGAAACGCTGGTTCTCCCACAGGAAAAATCCTTAGTACTCCAGCCTTCTCCTTGGAAGTAAATAGCAGTGCTAATACATTTCTGAACGCAAGTGGCTCTTTATAAACCTTCTTCTGCTTGGATAACCCCGAAGTCTATCCTGAAGAGCAAAATATTTTCACCAATCCTATGCACCTCCTCGTCTTAACTAAGAAAATAAATTCCAAAAAATCGAGTGGTCCCGACACAATTTCAAATGCAATTATTAAAAAACTTCCACCAAAAGATGTCTTGTATTTCCAAACTGTTTGAAGCTTCTTTATATGAATTCCTGTATTTTCATTGTAGTGGAGCTCTTAATCCTCATCAACATGGTTTTATGAAGGGAAGGTCAACAACAAAAAATCTGCTTCAGTTTACATCTTCTTGTATTGAATCGCTTGAGCATGGTTGCGAAACTCACTGTATTTATACAGACTTCAGCAAAGCTTTTGACAAGCTTCCACACTCTCATCTGTTATTTAAATTGAAATCCTTGGGTTTCCCGATTTGGTTGTTGAATTGGTTATCATCCTATCTTAGTGATCGTAAGCTTAGGATACAGTTCCTTTCTGCTCTTTCTAAGGAAATAACGGCTTACTCTGGTGTTCCACAGGGTAGCCATATAGGGCCCCTGCTCTTCATATTATTCATAAATGATGTTTCTTATGTAGTCAACAAATCTGATATGCTAATTTACGCAGATGATTTAAAACTGTATAAATCTATCGATTCGTATTCTGATTGTCTTAAATTGCAGAAGGACCTGGACAGACTTGTTGAATGGTGTACAAAGAGTTCTCTCTTTTTGAACATTGATAAATGTAAGCTAACAATTTTTTCTCTTAAGCGAGTTCCTTCGAATGTTGTCTATGTTATAAATGGTTTGTTGCTTTCGAAAGTGGATAAAATATCTGACTTGGGGGTATTTTTTGACTCTAAACTCACTTTTAACCTCCACATCGATCTCATTGTTAGTAGAGCGAACTCAATGTTAGGTTCTGTGAAGCGTTGCGCAAATAAACTTGATGATGTCTATATTACTCAAGCTCTTTTTACCAATCTTGTTACACCCATTTTGGAATATGCCAGTCCTGTCTGGTCTCCCTCGTACAAAATCACATAGAACGTATTGAGAGCGTGCAAAGGAGATTTTTACTTTTTGCCCTAAGAGGTCTCGAATGGAGGGATAGACTTCATCTTCCTCCTTATAACGAAAGATTAAATTTAATACACCTTCCTACTCTAGAAACTCGTAGGAAAATATGTGATATAAGCTTTATTTTTCAACTTATGAAAGGTGACATCGACATGCCTTTGATGCTTAATAAAATTAAATTCAACTCACGAGCTCGACACTTGCGATCGAATGATTTTATTTACTTGTGTCCCCATCGCACCAACTATGGACACTTTGAGCCAATGTCTAGAATGTGCTGTTCTTTTAATTTGAATTTTCATTCGATTGACTTTCATATCAATAAGTCCCAATTAAGAAATATTTTTAAAAATTGTTCTGTTTTATAGCTTTTATTTGGATATTGTTTTTTGACCATTGTAGCTAGCATTTTAGCGAAATAAATAAAAAAAAAGCTCTTGACTTCCTACCAACCGTCGTCAATAATTGCTACTTCCCAGAAGAACGGAAAATTTTACGCATTTTCCCAATCCCTAAAAAGACTTCATCAAAAGACATCATGGAGTTTAGGCCCATCTCCTTAATTTCAAACTTAGAAAAGCTTTTTGAGAAAGTCATCAAGCAATTGGTTATAAACACCTGTGAAGAAAAAAATGATGTTTTTTTTATCCCGAACAGTGCGAATGTGGAACAGTATACCACCTTCTGATTTTCCTCCGGCATACTATCTGCGGAATTTTAAAGCGAGATACATCGGAGCCTCCGCCACTCTCCTGGTATTCCCTAATCCTTTCCCTATCACCTTCCTCCCATCATGCTGTGCTTTGCATCATGGGGTGTCCCCTGAGCTTGTCTTAATAACACACAAAAAAAGCAATTCAATCGTTAACGGAGAATTTTTATAAGCCAAAAATTATGTTGCACGATCAGTGATACGACGTTCAACAAAATCCATTAAATACGGCGACGAATTCGCAATGTATTTGAATCTTCTTTAAAGACACAGTGAAGATCTCTTCCATCAATACAGCAATGCAGTGAATCTGTTTACCGGTCGCTAGGGAGCATTTCCATATGATGCAGAGGCTCATATTCTTCGGAAAAAATCATAAGTTTACGCTTTTAAATCAGAATTTCTGGATAAACTCTGCTGAAAGGAGTTGAGATCAAATCTCGCAGAACTGATAAGCAGAAATTATTTCTGCAAAATTAAAGTTAGAGTATAACAAATTTGTTGGTACATTTTCAATTTCCCAGAAGGCCTTAGAGTCGTTTGTATCCATCATAGAATGAAATCTATATTGAGAAGCTTTAGTATTGTTACCTGTCATCCAAAATCGTTGATCTGGTTCTTAATCGTCCAACGCACTGTAGGCTGAATAATAGTTCTGATCTAATCAAACGGTAATTAAAGCATGAAGCATGAATCACCTAGTCTTATATTTCCTGATATGTGGAACTTGCTAGTTTCTCCGATTTTATGTAATGTTAGGTGGTATTAAAGCTCTAAAATTTGCAGAAAAGTTATTTAAGCGAAATTTGACTGTAAGTAATGTCTTATGTTTCATGTTAGCTAAGGCCAAAAATGTTTGTCTCTCGTGTGGAACAAAATACGCAAGGACTATGAGCGAAAGTGTAAGGAGACAATAAATAATAAGAATGATGATAATACTCGGTCAAAATGACGCTGGATGGAAACCTGCGGATATACTTCTCGCTCTGCGCTGGATGTAGTATGCTCGTTATGGCATCTTCGATGGCAGGTTTGGAGCTTCGTCTTTAAGCTGCTCCAGTACTTCCAAATTAGTAGTGCCAGGAGGAAGATGAGCACTGTTGCTGTTTCCGCGATTGAATGCACCACCAGAGTCTTCTGAAGGATGGTTGTAGGTTCTTCTGGTTCCATGGTGTAGTCCAAGACTCCTTCATTTGGTTGCAATAAAATTCCAGGTTCCAATACTGAGGGTGGTTTGTTGAGGTTGACAGTGATTGCTTCTGGAACTAGCTCTTTAATATGGCTGCAGTCTGATCCAAAGAAGCTTTTAAGATGATCTCGTCTTATATAGCAATTTTCATGCAGCTGAATACTGCCGGTATTGTTTAAAACCAACTCGTCCGTTAATCCTTTACATATCACTGCGATGGCCTTGGGTTTACTGGTCATATATAGCCAAGTGTTTTTCTTCATTAAGGCCTTCCAGATAGTCCCATTTAACATTACTTGATGTATTTCACACGTCGTCTTTGGATGGCGATCGTAAATCTCGTAATCACACAGGATGGGCTGTTTTCAATGCTATGTGCTATTCTCGGATTGCAGAGATAAAGATGATTTCCTATGATTGGAGAGTCCTTTAGCTCTCGTTCCTCCAGTTCAAAGTAGGTTTGGTCATTGAAGTGAATTGCTATGGTGAAGTACCTTACATCAGCAATTGCAAACTTGTTAAATTGGATCAAATGAGGAGTAGGCGTTATATGCATCACCTCATACGTGCTTCTTTCCACAATGTTAAGATATCCGTACAGTTAGATAGTCTTGTTTCTCTTTTTTATATGCAATGAATGCTGTGGGCTTGATAATATCTCGAAATTGGATCCAATTTTGTGGGATGTTATCTGAATTACATTGTTGATATCATGCAAAGAAACAAAGTCTAATAAATGCCCCTTCTTATGTACCACATTTAGCCAGTGATTATATTTTTCATTGACCTCATCATAATAGTCTTCAGCACTCAGATAAGTTGATATGAATTCAATGCTGAGTCTGTTGTGATATGCGGTTGAAATCCACTTGGACATCTCGTTAATGGAGGTGATTACTTGGGATAGTCTGGCATCGAAATTTCTTAGTTTTTGCAAAACGACAAAATTGGATTGTTTGATTTTTGTGTTTAGCAGGAGCATCTGGTGAGTAGTTGAATGCAGCAGGTTTTGTTGGTTATGTTGTAGTACTTCAATATCAGTGTAGACTTCATCATTTGCTCCAAATATGCTAGACAGGATTCTGCCCAAAACTCCCCTCTTGCTCCTAGGTTCTGATTCTGCTGCTCGGAATATTTCTTCGATTGTTCGCAATAGGTTATGTCTTCTTGTGGATAAGTGTTGAAAATGAATCAGACAGTGCGTGATTTGAGTAAGTTTCTTGGTTTGCTCGCACATATGCCTTATTTGAGTCCAGGTGGCATTAATGTTTCTCTGATCATTAAGTACTTCATTTATTGGCAACGATACCTGCAGTCGCAGATTGCCTCGTTTAACTTGTGCGCTTCCTAACCCCTCAACATAGAATCCTGAACTGGGATGAAAAATTTCATAGTTTTGTGCGAAAACTGCAGTTAACCACAGAATATTGAAAGAGTAGAATGCACAAATCTCGAAACCCAAGTGCACGGTGCGATTCTTGTTCTTTTCGCACATGAACTTTGCATTGACTTGGGTGACCTTTGACTATTGGTTGACCTAGGTTGATGAAAATGCTCAGGCTTTGACCATAGTTCTGTCTCATCGTTGATGTGGGAGCGAGTTTACCTTTTAGTGATGATTTTCGTTGGTTTTTTTGATAGAGGGAGGGTCGTCATGGTTGTAACAGATCTAAGTTCGGAATCCTTTTCTGTTTCTGGCGAGTTGTGTGTGCTTAGAGGCAGCTGACATATTTTCATAAGTGGTCTTTTCTTTACTTCATTTCTGTAATTTACTGAGACAATGCGTACAATGCCATCTTCACCGGGGTGAAGTTGGACGATTCTTCCCATTGACCATTTTTGTGGCGGCAAATTGTCGTCTTTCAACAGGACTAACTCTCCAATCGAAGGATTTTTGTTATCAGCGCTCCACTTGCTTCTTTGTTGCAGTGAGGATAGATACTCTTGCGACCAGCTCGTCCAAATGTCTTGATGCAGTTTAGTAACCAATTTCCATCTTTCATGGATCTGTTTATCTTCAATGTGTGGTTCAGGAGGTGCTATGAGAGGCCGTCCAATTAGAAAGTGACCTGGAGTTAATGGTTCCAGATCTATTGGGTCACTTGATAGTTGACCTATAGGTCTTGAGTTCAAGCATGCTTCTATTTGGTATAGTACTGGACTGAACTCCTCATATCTGAGTAAGGTTTCTTCTAAGACACGCTTAAGATGTCCCTTAACCGATTTAACACCAGCTTCCCATAAACCACCAAAATAGGGACTGGCTGTGGGAGTGAATTTCCAGTCTGTACCATCATTGAGAATAGTTTTGCTGCTTGTTTTGTGGCACGGGTAATTGCTACCTGCAAATCTTTATCCATTTTGTATCGAGATCCAACAAAGTTGGTTCCGTTATCGCTGAATATTTCCTTGCAATTTCCTCGGCGAGCCACGCATCTTCTGTAGGCCGCTAGGATGGCATCTGTGCTGAGATCGCTGACTAATTCCAGATGAATAGCTTTCGGTACCATGCAAAGAAATAGAGAAATGTAACCCTTAGGGGTTTTAGTAACTCTTCCCTTTGATACCTTCGTGAGGAATGGTCCAGCGTAATCAATTTCGCAGTGTGAGATAGGAGGTGAAGGAGTAATCCGGACTGCTGGAAGAATACCCATTAAACGTTGCGTAATTTTTTCTCAGTGTCTGACACATCTTATACACTTGTGGGTCCTTCCTTGGACTGCTCGTTTGCCATCAATTATCCAGAATCGAGTTCTTATATAGTTTAATGTTAAATGCGTACCGCGTACTGCCATGCAAGGTTTGCTTGTGTGCATGGTCAGTAACGAGATTTGTAATGTGGTGGCCTTGAGGGAGTAGAATTTGATGTTTTGCATCCATTGATAGTCCTGAGTTTTTTAACTTTGCTCCTACGAGCATAATTCCATCTGTGTCTATGAAGGGATGAAGTGAGAGTAGTTTGCTTGTTTTCTTCAGGGGCTTATTATGCGCCATAATGTGAATTTCGTCTGAAAATACTTCCAGCTGCACAATTTTGATTATCCAATTTCTTGAGCATTGTAGTTCGTCAAATGAAATATAGTTAAATATCTTCTGAGACCTTGGTAGTCTACAATTTTTTAAGGAGCGTAGGACATATGCTATTACCCTCAATTACTTTGTGTGTGTATGAAGAGCAACGGAGTATATTCTCTGATGTGATGATGGTTGTATTGTGAACTGCTACCGCCTTTTTTGCTTCTTGATGAGTTTTAATATTGAGCTTGTTTGAAGGACAAGAGTCGCAGGGTTGTGCAAGCCAGAGTGGGCCTCTCCACCAGATATTGATGGTAATGAGATTGGTCGGACTGATTCCTCTTGTTGCAGGATGATTCTCTGGGGAAGAGGCATGCCTCCATATTCCTTTGTCAAAGAGTGTCTGTATTTCCCCTACCCTGTTTGCAACGAAGGTTTGCCAATTGTTTGGCTGTTTGGCCATCTATGCTAGAGCTATTTGGAAATCACACCAAGCGAATAATTTTGGTGATGTTATTTCTAAGGCGTTGATCGTAGATTTCAGCAGCTGAGCCAAGAGTAGAGCTCCACAAAGTTCTAAGCGTGGTAGTGAAACTTTTAGCTTTTATGGTGCTACTTTTATTTTGGCTGTAAGGAGTGTTACGTGAACCTTCCCAAAGGAGTTTATTGTCCGTTTGTAGATAGCGGCAGCATAAGCCTTTTCAGAGGCATCGCAGAATCTGTGAAGTTGTGTCTCCTGGCTTGTTTGCTAATTGAACCAAGGAGGAATTTTTATAGATTCAATGTGGTGCAGATCCTCTTTAATTTTTTCCCAGGCGTTTGCAATTTCGCTGCGTGGATTCTGATCCCAATCGGTGCCTGCTTTCCAAAGATACAGAATCAATAGCTTGGCCGTTATAGTTATTGGAGCTAACCATCCTAAAGGAGCGAATATTTTCGCAATCCTTGAAAGTAGGGCTCATTTTGTCAATGCCAGCTCACGGCTTTGGTATTTCCTCTTGAAGTGAAATTGGTCTTTTTTTGGATTCCGTATGTCTTCTGGAATGTTTTTTAAAAGCTCTTCGTCATTGGTTGTCCATTTCCGTAGGTTAAATCCTCCTTTGTTCAATAGTACGACTATTTGCCTTTGTAGCTGTTGTGCTTCTGCTGTCGTGTCTGCGCCTGCTAGGCGTAGGGAGAAGCAATACAGGGTGCTAAGTGTTAAGTGTAATCGTTTCAGGTTATTGGTACGTCTTTATGTTATAGTATGCTGCTAGGTTCTTCTGCTATGCGATGGTGCTAAGTAGTTCTGTAGTAAATACTTTGCTGGTAAACTCGGAGTATGTAGTTTAGAAGAAAGAATTCAAACTTAATTTGAATCTGTCTTTTGCACTTATCGATGTTGACGCAGTGCTAGAATTATCACTGCTGAAATAATCCAAGATTTCTTGACTTATTGCTGGTAATTTGTTGTTATCTCGAGGGACCATGTAACGATGCTCAAACTTAATTTGAGCCCGTTAACCGTAGAGACGAGAAAGAAAAAAACTGAACAATTAAAACACATCGTAATTTGATTCCCGACTGACTGTTATTCCCATAAAAGTCTTTAAATATAAAATTTAAATGCTCACATAAAGAAAAATAATAATTTGTTGTCCACAATGCATTGCGCCGTGTTAAGCAACATTTTATTTTTCGCTAGCTTCATTGACCTAGTGAGTGCAATGTGTGCGGAATTTGCTCACAAAGCAGAAAAATATTATTGAATATTATTTCGACATGGGTTAGTGAATTGAGAGCAACAAATTTACAAAGGTATGTAGTTGACTATTTATTGCAAAATTGCAAATTGTTTGTTCAGGTATGAACATATTCTTTGTTCAGTTAAACTTCTTTCTTTTCATTATATAATAATCAGTTTATTTTCTGCACACAGTCCTTACTCTCTGCGAACTTTTACACATTTCTTTGTTCACGTCATTCTTGGTTGCAGCGTGGGACCTGATAACAGAAAAAATGATGCCGCAGCCTGTTCTGGATACCAAAATCAGATCCCGAGCTACCTTTACTGATTGCCTGATTGTGGTATCTTTTAGTTTATATGATTTTTGCCGTTAATCTTGGTCATTGGTCTTCGCATCAGTAGGTTAATTTGTAGGATAAAATGGAAATGCGGTGATTTCGACAATATTTTTTACAATGTCGTGTTAATAGATTTGCAAAGCCTTATCGAGTACATAACCTGAGGCGCTTCAGAAAGTAAAATCTTGCTATTATGGAGTTGTGTGAATTGAAATGTAGATTATTCTGGTTGAGTACAAAATGCACATGATATTGATCTGGTGATAAGATAGCGGTTGTAAATTCTCTGCTTTTTTTATTGTGATTTATGAATGTTGAAGAATGCGATTGATCATTCGTGTGGACCTGAGAACTATTCGGAGAAGTCCTTTTAATGATGAATAAGTTAATTCTTTGGCTTCTTCCCATTTAGTTTATATAGTTAAATCTAGTTTAGCTGTGAAAAAGTGGAACAGCAAACCGGATATACGGTTCTTTATAGCAATTGCCAAAAGTGAAGGTTTTTGCGTGCCATGTAAATTAAAAATCAAATGTGCCTGAAATAAAAAGCACTTCTTGTCTAATCGAATTTTTAACTTCATTGTAAGTTTGTTGGAACTAGTCTAGATCCTTGTATTTTTCATATTAGTATAGTTACTATAAAGCCTGCAATACTAACTAGAAATCTAGCAACTCTGTAACTTACCTTAAAAGTAGAAAATTTTTATTTTTCTACAGTTTCTGCTATTTTTGTTTGATGTCGTTTGTAAATTTGTTGTATCAAATGCTATAAAAATGCGGGTTTTGTGATTATTTTTGTCAATCCCAGCAAAGGACATTAATTCATTTGAAATTATGATTTTATACTTTTCTCGCGCATTAGATTTTGCTTCGGTTTTATTAATACATTGTAGTTTGGTTTGTGAAGTTCGATAGTTTCGCTTCTAATTCAAAGACATTTGCAGATTTTTCTTCCACGTACGTTTTCAGCTGCGTTTTCTGACCTTTAATAATTCTGTATTGCGAGTTTCCAAAGAGGAAAAAGTGCGAAGATACGAATAATAAAAAAAAATTATTCAATTTTAAAAAAAATTTAATATTTACTCAATAACGGCTGATTTTCGGGTGCGCTTGAATGTAAAAACAAATTTTTATCAAGAGCCTAAAATACATCTTAAAATGACACTCCGCATTTATTGTAATATCTCAACATATATAAGTATGTACCTACTATATACACAGCTGTTATTTTCTAGACTTGAGTGAACTGGCTTTGAGTTATTTTATTCATGTGTAAAATATTGAATATTTATCTATATTCATAATGCCCACATGCAAGAGTATTTTTTAATTATACGTGTTGGATTTTGTCCTTTTTCTTATTGTAAGTTTTTAAAATTTTTATATCATCAACTTTAGAGATCTGATCAGAGCAGACAAGAAACTTGTAAGGAACTGATATGAATAGATTTAACTATGCTACTTATTGTTATTCTTCTTATGCTAAACGGGTTTATATTTTTCTCTTCAAATACATGTCTCTACAAGATTCTACTATTAAAATAGCTTTATGACAATCAGGAAGTATCAATTCTAGTGATATTTTTTCCGGCAAACTGTAACTTTCGATGGCTGGTTATTTATATCCCCTTGTGTATAATATACTGGTTCGCATTTCAGATTAGTACTTCTGTTACCATTCAGAGAATGTCCATGTGACCAATTTTATTATTCTCTCTTATATTGTAAAAAACTGAGCCTAATAGATAAATACTTCTTTTAGTCTTATAGAACGCGTACACTCATTCAAATTTTCACCTTTACTTAACATTACTTGCAATATGAATTAACAATTACCCTGATTAGGTTGCTAAAGAGTATCTGTGCTAAGTTTGCGTTACAGAAAAAATGACAACAGTTGAATCAATTTTGAATTGATAATTGACCCATTGAACAAATGCAAATAAATTAAGAATTCAGGGCTTTACATGTAAGTTAGCATAAACTGTTAATTATTCCTGTGCACTGAGTGCTTGAAGACCAACAAAGTAATCAAACAGAATGGTGTATCTTTTATGAAGTGTGGTTATTGAAACGTTAAAAGATTTGTTCCTATTACAGAAATTCTTTTATGTTTTTGAATTCTCTCGTTAACAGAAAAATAAAGAGAAGTGATTATGTAAAATGTACTAAATAATAGTTCAATTTGGTTGGTCGTAATTTTTCAATAACAAGTTGCGGGTAACAAGTCAGGAATTGGACCCTATGTCACGTGACAAATTTTAGTTCATTCTATTCATAACCTTTTAGTTAATGCAGCTATTATCCAAATGGTAAAATGTGTTTTTTTTTGTGGCAGTCATAAGTAAATAAATGTAAATAAATAAATGTAATAAATAAATAAATGTTAAGAAACTCTAATTCAAGATGGGGCTAAATATTACAAACTTTCTCTCCAAAAAAATCGGTGCACCGAATCGTGAAATTAATAAACGATTTGAACAAGAAAATCTTAGAGGTGTACTAGTTATGAAATGAGAGTATAAGATTTCCTCGGAAGAAAAATTATGTTTATTTTACATACATATTATGATTGAAATATATGTCTACTGTCGATGGCTTTTTGAATGCCTGGTTACAATAAAAGTTGAGCACTATTTTTCATAATAATTTACGGTAGCACAAATCCAAAAAACTCTCCGATGATGAGTGTAAACCTCCCGAGGATTAAAATATGACAAACTCTACCAACGATTATCGTGGTACGGAAGTAATATTAGATAAAAAGTCAACGATAACTTACATCAAGAAAAAGAAAAAATTTCTATAATAGTCGCAATTAATTATGATTTCCCAGCTTACAAGAAGGTATCGACGAAAATATATACCATAAAGAGAGAGAGAGAGAGAGGGAGACAGAGAGAGAGAGAGAGAGCATGGAGAGTTGTTAATGAAGCGACAAGATGTAGGGAAACACGTATACTAAGCATAGTCAACATTCGTAAAGAAGACTTATTTTTAGAACCCCAACAGACCGTAATGAATGAAATAGTCAAGTCATAGGTTAACACGGTTTTGAAAATAATGTTTTTGCGTAGATCACATCCACATTTTGTAAGTATTCGTATCGTAAAGCAAGACACATTTGAACACCTTACAGTGCAGAGGACTAACATATAAACGCCTATATAACTGTTTGGAATTACCAAAAATGATTCTTTTTAATGGGAATTCCTCCATTCCGCCCATATTTTGATTATGTTGGTAATATCTGCCATGATACTATGTAGCACAAATATTTACCTGAACACTTTATTACGAAAATCGCGAACAAAATATTATTAAAATAGTCCAGGCAGTTGGAGACTCAACTAAAAAAAACAAAGAAGCAGCAAACTATCTAAAGAAATTTTTTAAAATTATGTATGCAGATATTGGAATATGATAAGATCAGTTTTGATAAATAATAAATAATAATAAATAAAGATAACATAACTTTTGATTTTTCGGACAATCGTGGATTCAAAGCATTTTCTGCCGCCGATTTTAAAACATTTCTACGTATAATTTATATCCATTAATCTGAAATAACGTTACACAAAATTCCTTATGATCGTTTTATTATTTTCAAAGTTACTTAAATCTGCTCTTCTATAAAACCAATAAAATTGCACCTTTTTCTACTTCCGAGATTTTTGTGATGAGCTGCAGCACCATTGCTATTTATTTTTGTTCAAGCTTTTCGAAAAAAAATTAATTTTGCGAGCATTCTTTAAGTCGCGTGGAACTACTTGTGAATCGAAGCACAGCAAATTTGTAACTAAGAACAGTACTATCGGCAATATTTCTACGTCACTTTTCCGTCTGCATTAATTAATATTGTGGCGAAGAAGCTATTATGAATCGGAATTACAAATTTCGATTGCATTTTCTGAATAAAATTGAAGGTAACATCGGATATTGTGTTTCGTATCAGCAGACTCAATGGAAAAAAAACATTTAAAAAACGTACATATGTAAGAAATACTGTGCTAGGAAAATTGTTAAAAGGATTTATGCAATTAGCAAAGAATGAAAAACAAAATCAAGGAAAAGAACCAATGGAATTGATGAATACTTTCAAATTGATTATTTCAATTATGCACTCTTATTCTTATACATTGAACAAGCCTTCCTTCTACGTGTATGCTAAAAATAATGGGCAGTGGAAAATTACATGCTGCTTAAGAGTCGCATTGACGTAAATGAGCAAAACGATTACTTTGTTCAAATGGTTTGAGAATGATGATGGAAATAGTGCAAGCAATTCTAAATAGCATCAGATAACAATAATTATTTTGATGGCTCTCATTCTCTGTTTTTCTTCTGAAGATAAATTTCTAGCCGTTAAATCAGACAGATGATATTAATCCACGTTTTTTGCCTCTTTTTCTACCTTACGTTATTCAACGCTTAAAATAAGTAATCAACTTACCATCAATACATCGCCAGATTTCCCGCTCATTGGAAGCTTGCTAAGATTAGCGTACGACAAAAAACATACTTTGCCATCGAGATAAACCAGATTTTTGGCCACTAAGTATACTTCCTTTTTGCGTGAAGACTCTTAAAAGCATTTTAACTGATGAGACTGATTACTGATAATATTAGATGTAATATGGATTCTCGTCTGTAATCGGTTATTGGATTTTACAAACGCTTTTGGCAGTGTTCTTTTTAACGTGTTACGCCACAAATTAAACGTTGATATCAGAAATTGGTTATTTCATCATCACCATAAGCTATAAATGAATTTCCTCAGGGGTTCCTGCCTGCTCCACTTCTTTGTTATATATATATATATATATATATATATATATATATATATCTGTCTACCCCAGTATGACCTACTCAATATGTTACTTCTAACTATCGTTAAAGACCAAAACACAATGAGAGCGACACAACAATGTCGCCGTAAATTAGTTGCTGTCAATGACTCGAATATAAGATAGAAATACATTACTAACACAATGACGTCGGCACGACTACAAAAAGTTTGCGAAAATCTCTAAATTGTCAGTCTGCCAATTCGTGCAGCGTGATTTTTTTTTAAATTGTGTGTGTGGAATCTTTTGGAGCATTGCAAATTAACAGGTAAAGCCTAGTACGCTGATCAAGCGAAAATTTCGTTTCCTATTCAAAATCTATGTAAAACAAGTGAAAAAGCTAGAATTGGTCTAAGACCAATTCTTATGATACCCTAGATGAATGCACGTATGAAATTTCGTATGGTCACCCATTTGAGCAATTTTGATTTTTTGCATTCTAGAACGGCTCGTCAGACAGCAAAAATGATTATAACCAATTTCATAGGATTTCTTATTCTGAAGAAGTTTTTAGTACAATAAAAATGTCTAGGACTGATCGTTTTCAAAGATATATAAAAAACGAAAATTATTATATGGCAACACCAAGAAGGCGTTGCCCGATTTAGCCCATTTTTGACATTTTATTTGCTATTAGTATGAAAACACAGTGTACCAAATTTCAGCTTTCTATGTCGACGTGTTCTCAGGTAGTGTCCAAATATATCGTGGAAAACGAAATTTTTGTATGGCAACCCCACGAAGGAGTTGCCCGATTTATCTCATTTTCGAAGTCAATTTTACTTTTTTTTTAATGTCCGTGTACAAAATTTCAGCTTTTTAGGTGAACGCGTTCTCGAGTTATCGTGCGCACAGACAGACAGACAGACGGACGGACGGACGGACGGACGGACGGACATGCAAAAATCAAAATAACTTTTAATATTATGCGTGGGTGTCCAATTCATTTTGCCCTACCATCATTATTTCGAGGTGTTACAAACGGAATGACAAACTCAGTATACCCCTATAGATTTCATCTAGGGTATAAAAATGTGGGTGAAAAGTGCCACGGAAATTTTGGTTTGAGATTTCGTAAACTAATACGCTGTACGAAAGAAAAAGTCAATGTTTAGGTGATGGAATGCAGATGGCGCTAATATGAAGTGGAGACATTTTTCCGCAACGATTTATATATCCGGACAATTATTCATTTCGCACAGAAATGTTGACAGATTCATTATTGATACCGTTTGATGTTTGGCGCTTTGACACATATAACTAATTTGTGTTGTTTAATTTGTGATTTTATTGATGCCGGTCTTTTAGATGTTTTTTCACTAAATAATGCAAAGCAAGAGATGCTTCAATTATTATTTCATCACAAGATTTTTTAAAACGTTTTGACAGTAACGTCGATTTTTATGGGACTATTTCAGTGTTGCACTTTTTTTGGCAATGGAGAACTGGGAGTTGAAACCCATCGAACATATTTCTGTCGTATTCCTAGTATTTGTGTACACACGTATTATATATCCGGAAGGAACTGTCAAAAGTAATAAATGTTCTTTTTTGATATATAGAAACAAATTCCTTTTTAAACTTTATGCAAATTACCCGAATAAAATCTTTTAATTCATTTAACTAAAAAAATTTACAAATAATCGCGACGACAGTACACTTTGTCAGAGCAGATGACAATTGAACTTAAATATGTATTTGTAACACGGAGAAAATATCCAGTGCAAACTAAGGGAAGTCATTGCAAGCCTAGTGTTGCACTTCTGCTATAAAAGTTGTCCCATCGAACATTTTCAGTGTTGCACTGCTCGGATTGGTGTTGCACTCTAGTTCATGGAAACCGACATAAGTTTGCTTGATAATTAATTTCTCAATTATTCACTCTCCACTTCTATTTTACATTTCTCCACAGCTCTTTTGTGTGTAGAATTATATGTACAGAATGCAAGCGAAATTTTCACTCAATCAGCGTACTAGTTAGGCTTAATAGAAAATTTAATTTATTTTTGGAATTTGCTGTTTTTGGTTGTGAATTTTTAATTTTATCTTTTAAATAATCAATTATATGGACAGTGCACGTATTATATTATTGAATATTTCAAATATATATACGTAGCGCAACATAAATATGAGATCTTTTTTTTTGTGTTTGTTGATGTGGAAAAGGTCCTACAGGAAGCAATATCAATAGCCCAGCATAAATATTGCATAGCTCTTGTATTCTGATATATGCAGATGATTGATGTCCAACTTTGTTTACCAACTTCCGTTGCCCATTTACCGATGTTACCTCCGGAATGAATAATAACTTTGATGGGATTATAAAGTGGTGGATTGAAATTAATATCAATTAAATTCCGGGTAAACCTAAAGCAATTATAATCAATGTGAATCGAGTTGAAACAAATTACTTCAGGCCTGTTTACCTTGATAATTTGTGTTTTTAAAGGCAGGGGCACGAAAGATCACAAGCAAGGAGCCCACCTTTGTAATACTGATATGCCTTACCCCGAATCCGTAATAATACCATTGTGTTTAGAGTATATAGTGATCGCAAAAATGGAAATCGGCTATTGGGTACACTGCTCGCTAGAGGCGCCACGTCGCTGTACTATCCGAGACTCAAGCCTATTCACTGTAGTGTCCCCCAGCCGGCTGGCTGTAATGCTCCGCTCACACTTCGGCACATATCTCGTGGCGTTCACGTACCGTCGTTTGTCAGCGGTGTTTGCGTGCTTCGTCTTCTACTTTGCATGGAGTAGAGACGAGACGGGCAAACAATAATGATGTCAGATGATGTGATGAATTTTGTCGGCCATTTGATTGCTCTAATTTTGTTTGCAACGCTGATTTGTTAGAAGAGAATGCATGACTTCCTTCTTGGAATAATTTATATATACATATGTATGAATATACCAATTTTTTCCTCTGTTCTTGCTCGTACTCACATTCTGCTTTCCCATTTTTATTGCTTTTTGTTAATATATGTACGTCCATGCTTACATATTCTTTTCGGAAAAATATAGGTAAACTAGAAATATTTCGTGGAATTGAAAACTGAGCGGAGCATATGGGTAGGCTGGTGTAGTTGATAGTATAAGTAGTTGCATCATAGATATAGATAATTTATTGAACAATGCTCTGACACAAGAAATTCAAATAACTCATGAAAATTTTATACACAAAAATTATTTTCTTAAATTCCAGAAAATTTTCTAATATCAAAGTTTGCAAAAGCGACTTCCGCCGACATACATAAAACTTTGTCTCAATGCCATTTTTCTAAATGATTATCCATACAAGCTTATGAAATATCAATCGAACTGCCTTCTTCTGTCAATTTTAAAAACGCGATGGAAGGGAGGCTTGCATACAAGCTGTACTTCCTCGTGTAATCCCCAGGTCTATCTACGTAAGTGTATATTTTCTTATCATGCTTCCTTCAATAGAAAACAAACCCTTAATTTGGTCTTCATTCATATGCAGCCTCAAAAATTTCATCTAGTCTCAAATAACACTTAGAAATTAAAATCCACAAAAACAAACGTCATGCAAAACGATGTTAAAGATTTCCTTCTAAGAAAACATGCATTTACTCCTCTGTTTTTCTTAGTACATAATTATGAAAAAGTCAGTGATCCCAAAAATCCGCCACATCAATGCATAGCTAAATTAATCATTGCAGCCTGCCCGTTTCGCCCACCAATCTTATTCTATGCAAAGTAGTGATGGGTGAAGCCACCACACAAACACGAAACAGCGCCTAGGGTACGGGGAGGCGACAACGAACGAGAAGAATATCCAATAAACAGTGACGCGATGCGCAAATCCAGCTGCACTGCAGCACGAACAAGAACCAAAGAGTAAATTTATATCCTCACATTTAATGTGAACAGAGAATTTCTTCGATTCGGTACATCTAGAGCCGTCTATTGAGTTGTGAACTCATTGCCTCTGCGTTCACTATATACTCTAAAACAATGATAATACCCAGGTACTTATCTTCTTTAGTCAAACCAAAACATGGGTTTTGCATATTAGTAAAGTAGTAGATATGGCTGCCAAATTTGGTGTCGCTTGGACAATCTCAGCCGTAGAAAGTTAAATGTTGCATACAATTCGTGTACGCAGCGCAGTATGCTTATACCCTAGATGAAATGTGAAATCTCATAAGGTAGACTGTATTTGTCATTCGGTTTGTAACGCATAGAAATAATGCTGATGAAGCAAAATTGGTTGGGCACTCACGCATAATAGTATAAGTTATTTTCATTTTGTAAGTCCGTCTGTCCGTCCGTATGCCTGTCCGACCGACCATATGTCTGTCCATCTGTCCTCACGATAACTCGAGAACATGTTACCTTAGGGAGCTTAACCCTTGTGTCAAAACCTTCATCACCGGTGTATTTTCACATGTTTGTTACCTTCTCCAGGTAACAGTCTTTCATTCATTGGCCTGGGTGTCTTCGACATACTCAAAAATTATGATTTTAACATCATTGCCAAATTTAAAATTACTAACTATTTTGGATATGTGCGAAAAATACTCGCATATTATTGTACCTACCGAATCAAGTATGTGCGCTAGAGACTAGACGTTTTCTACATCGGCTCCCGCTCTTAGTCTCATTTAAATCATTTCCAGTTGGTAATTACTGATAATCTACTTTTCCGCGAGTGTTTTGGAAATACACAGTTTTAATTATATAGAAATAAACCAATTCCCAGTTTCAATATTGTGACGCGGAAAGTTATTTTTAATAAAATTTGTTTGTTCGCTTGACTGAGTTGTGCTCTGTTTGTGTTGGTGGAATAGCGAGTTTTTATTGCTACACGCTGCAGTAGTATTATCAAACGGTGTTTTGATCGCGTTGGTAAGCCCAGTGAGGAAACTATCTCTTACAATGGTTGGCAAAGACTCTTCAAATAATAAGCAGCAAAAGCAAGAGAAACTCCTTTCCAATTCAACGGCCGAGGTCAGTAACCTAACCAGTACCAACGTTACCACCCGCAGTGCATCTATTGTGCAAGCTAGTGTCTCTCCCCCGCTGGATGCTGAGCAGACCCTTTCCCTAAAGTTAATTTAGCAAATGGAAACTCGTCTGATGAGTAAAATCGACGATCTCTTTAAGCAACTCGAGAGCCGGATTATCTCAAGGCTAGATGATTCCATTGGTAGTCCCACTGAAAGAATTTCAACATGCGAAAACAAATTAACTACGCTGATGGAGGGCCATCCCCGCCATCAAGATCAAGTTGAGGATCTGGAACGGTCTAGGCGCCTCAGTGATGTTATTATACATGGCATACCCAGCACTCCGACGGAGAATATACCGAAAGTTGTTAAGCAGATAGCCGCTCTTGTAGAACATCCAATCTCTGCATACTGTGACGCATTTCGTCTCAGAACAAGAACGACATCGGCAAGCGGTCCAATTCTAGTACGTTTTTCATGTCATGCTGAGCAACGATCTTTTTTGTTAGCATTCTACAGACATAAAGGTGTTAAGTTATCTCAGCTGGAGGGGTTCTCTTCAACATGCCCTGTTTATATCAACGAAAGTCTTACGCCACGCAATAATTCCATTCTTCGTGAAGCGCTGAAATATCGCAAGTTGGGGAAAATATTATCTGTGACTACGAGAAATGGCTTTGTGCACATCAGGAGAAATGAAAATGACCAGCAGCTGATGAAAATGGGCAATGCGCAGGCGCTGCACAGTCTCATGAAATAGCACGAAAATACCAACTATGTACATATATAACACCAATTGGATATCCCTTCTACTGTTTCCGTGGCATTGGAGCTGATAAAAATGCGTTCTCTTTTTCTCTTGTAATTTGTTTTTAATTTTGAAATTTTCCAATATTATTGATATTTTCTTTTAAGTTGAATTTATAACTCTTTTTATAGGTATATTTAGTTATTTTCTTTCAATTATTACTGCTTCTTTTACATAATATGTCTGTTTGGCAACCTAGTCTATTTTTTAATATAAAATATTTTTTTCGAAATTCGACTGCTAAGAAGATTCTCCAGTTTTAAAATGTTTGAGGGAATGAGTAAGTGCGTCTTGATTGACGGTTTTGGTGGCGAGACAGTAATTTTTCATGAATTTGAATAATTATGATCTAGACAAGGTAAGAATGATGTTGAAAATTTTATGTGATCATTCCCGTGGATTAAAAGTATGTGCGTTAAATGCCAGAAGCATTCGCAACAAAATCGACGAATTTCATTACATATTCTCCCAGTCCGACTTACACCCTATTATAAAATCGTATAGGAGGCGGTGTTGCGATATATGTCCGCGATTGCTTCAAGGCCAAGAGTATATTTTCCTCGAAAGGAGATGCAATGGAATTTATAGGCGTCGAAATTACCTCTAGCTATGACAAGTGTGTTTTATCAGCAGTGTACTGTCCTCCAAATAGCTTCAACTGCGCCATAGTGCAGGAGTTTGAAGACACGTTATCACGTATTTCTCAGCAGTATCCGAATGCCATTGTAGGAGATGATTTTAATGTTAACCTTCTTCGGCAGGATCTTACAGTCAATTTGTTCTTGCATTTCCTTCATACACTACATCTAAATGTAATCAATAATTTTCCAACATACTTTAATGCAGCTAATCCCTCATTATTGGATTTGTTTCTTACAACAGATGCAAGTAAAGTGATCTCGCATAATCAATTGAGCCCTCCTAGTATCTTGGATCATGACTTACTTTATCCTTCTTATGATATGTCTGTTGAGTCAGTACGTCTCTTCACCTTTTATTCATATCGTGATTTTACTAATATTGATGTAAATGCTTTGTTTGAGGAATGCGTACGCTTGCCATGGGAGTCAATCAATAATTTTTCTTCTGTTAACTGCCAAGTTGAAACACTATCATCGCTAATCACTCACTACATGTTTTACATCACCAATGGTAAATCAAGCTGGAACGCTCGAAGCTCCTCATGGAGGTTCATTGAGCGAGGGCGCACCGTTGGCCAATCATAATGCATTCTCGTTTCGTTGTGTTGACCTGAATGAACTGTCAGTTTCCATTCTCTCGATCAAATCTGATGCCATTGGACCCGATGGTTTGTTTCCACGATTTATCAGGTTATTGTATCCATTATGTGGTAAATATATTCTACATGTGATCAATTCATGCTTAACGACATCAACGTTTCCTTCAGAATGGAAATCTGCGATAGTACTTCCAATACCGAAGAACAGATGTCTCGAGTACCCTGCCAACTTTCGCCCTATAAGCATCTTATGTTTCTTTTCTAAGGTGTTGGAAAAGTTAATATACCGCCAAATGCTTGAGTACCTTGAGGATAATGAGCTGCTTACACGTTGGCAATCAGGGTTTAGATGCTTTCACAGCTGTGAGACTGCGGTGTTAAGGGTATCCACTGACATTAGATTGGCCCTGGATCAAAACAATTTTAGTACCTTAGTACTGCTAGATTTCACTAAGGCATTTGATAATGTTGATCATAACATCCTTCTGCATAAATTGTTTGCTATTTTTAAATTCAGCACTTCTGCTCTTACCCTCATTAAAGATTTTCTGTCACGCCTTCACCAACGCGTTAAGGTAAATAATAATATCTCAAACTCACTCACCTTATTATACGGCGTACCACAAGGTTCTACATATTCTGGGCCCTTTGCTATTTAGCCTATTCATCAATGATCTACCTGAAGTAGTTCGTGATGTCAAAGTGCATATGTATGCTGACGATGTACAAATCTATTTGAGTAGGCCAATTGCATTTATTGAAGACTGCCTTGCAGGCATAAACGATGATTTAGACAGAATAGGCGTGTGGGCTAAGAAAAATCGGTTGATACTGAATCCAGGAAAGTCGCAGTGTATTGCTTTTTACAACAACGTTTGTACTGTCTGTTAATAGAACGTACACGCAAATTTGATTAAGTGACTGAAATGAATGCACTGATAAATTTGGATCAAGATCAGTGGTCTATTTCCTAACAACAAATCAACACTGTTCACTTTCTTTGACTCGCAAGAAACTGCTGCACTTAGTTTTTAGAATCTCCCACTATTTAAATCAGATTGTGTATAAAAAGGATTCAGGTCAACGATTCAAAAGTATGGGAAAAACACACTCACAGGATTGTTAATAATAAATATATAAATAGATATTCAATATATATAATTAATTTAGAGCAAAAGTTAGAATAATTTAACTTCAAAACACTGGCACATGTGCTTAACTTAAATATCTCGAGTAGTTGTATTAAGACAGAATTATATAAATTGTTGGGTCAGAGATTAACATACACTAGAAAACACACTTATACACTCTGTATATCAGTTTGGGTCGGAGATTTTTGTATTACACTAACACTTATTAGCACCAAGTTATAATATAAGATCGTCAAAAAATGTAATAAAAATATATGTATAAAATAGATATACACATGAAATGTATAATATATATATGTGTATATAAGTCAAAATATAGTCAAATAGATATATGAATAAGTATTAAAATGTTACAAGTGACTGGTACTCACCGATCTAAAACTTGACACTTGAGGAATTGGCTGTAAGCTAATGTTAAGCCCTTTGTTCTTGGTTAGAACAATTCTTTATTTCCGTCGAGACCAGAAATAAAGTGTTAATGTTAGTAAGATACTATCTCAGTCGAGACCCGAGATAATATTCTTTAAGTCAGTCGAGACCCGGCTTAAAGTGTTATCTTATCTTCAGTCGAGACCCGAAATAAGATGCGTTTATTTCCGTCGAGACCAGAAATGATTGTTAGTAATAGATTATCTCAGTCGAGACCCGAGATAATATTTTTTAAGTCAGTCGAGACCCGGCTTAAAGTGTTATCTTATCTTCAGTCGAGACCCGAAATAAGATGCGTTTATTTCCGTCGAGACCAGAAATGATTGTTAGTAAAAGATTATCTCAGTCGAGACCCGAGATAATATTCTTTAAGTCAGTCGAGACCCGGCTTAAAGTGTTATCTTATCTTCAGTCGAGACCCGAAATAAGATGCGTTTATTTCCGTCGAGACCAGAAATGATTGTTAGTAAATATCTTATCTTCAGTCGAGACCCGAAATAAGATGCGTTTATTTCCGTCGAGACCAGAAATGATTGTTAATTGTTAGAAGTGAAATATCAGTCGATACCCGATATGAATGTTAGTCCCTAAGCCAACTTACCCCAAGCGATGCCAAGCACAAAAAGAGATCGAGATCAGTCAGCTTGTCGTTTATATAGCCCTTGCTTGCACACGACACCACTGATAGAGTTGCAGCGGCGCATGATTACAAGAATTGGCAATGCAGCTGTGATCTTACGGTATCAGCGATAAAATTTGCCTAGCAACGAACAAAAATGCATAGCAACAAGAATTTTTAGAGCAACACATGCTGTTGTGTTAAATTAAAGTATATTTACAAAAATTTTATTTCGTATCACGTAGAGAAGAAATTCCCGTTCGATGGTACTTATAATGATGATAATGCTAGAGTTGCAAATTGATCTGCTTGATATGATTGTATTTGTGCCATGCATTGTATGTTACATGACAACACATGCTTTTGATAGATGTTGTACCTATTTTTGGAAAAATTGTAATTAAATTGAATTTGTTTTCTTTTCAGAACTCAATTTCAGCATAGTATTATATATATTATATATACATTGTTGTAATATGTTCCCTTTTCAGGATTTGGTTTTTGATAGTAATTTTAATTTAATTTGCTCAATGAGGCTATACTTTTATGTTGTATTTGTGCAATATGCTATGAAGATGACAAATACATGGCAATGTTGGGTTGTGTATATGTTTTTCGCTTAAGAGAAATAAAATTAGATTTAATTTTACTAAAAATTTAATGCTTTGTTTTCAGCATGCTTTCTTTCAGAAGTTTTCTGTTTATGAAAATATATTCGAATCAATTTGGTTCGAACATACTGCCCCCCGTTGAAAGATTGGAAGTGTCTTTCAAGTAATTAACCGCAGGCTACCCTTTTAAGACAGAACTAAGTTCACTCACAAAGCTTGGTGTTGTGTTGCTCGTGGTAAGAGGCTTTCTTCGCCCAGGTTATGATATGCTTATAAATTATAGATCCGTTAGAAATGCTCACCAATTTCCAAAGGGGGAACAAGAAGAAAAGAGAAAAAAAGCGCAACAACAATCTCATAGAAAAGACATATGTGCAGCGACCAAAAAGTAACAAGGAGAAAGAAAAAACAAACAAATTTTATCGTATAATTTTAATGTTTCCATCGGCTAACAATCGTACCTTTATTTTTGTCCCATCTTTAGTTCGGAACCGCTGGTTCCTTTTTTTTGAATTTTTTAACGCATCCCACGACACGGTAATTTCCTCCGTTGAACCTGTTCTATTATCTACGATGGTGAGAATGATGTTATTGTCCAGACGAGCTGTCGGCACAATGACTTGATCGCTTACAATATTTAGTTTTGCTGGCGCTGGTTGAGCATTCAAGCAAATAGCCTGTTGACTGCTGGTTGACGGTTCCTGTATATCATCAGGTTCGGATGAGTGTCTTTCAAGAGTCGGGGAGGTAGAAAGGGAGTCCTCAATCACGATGGTTGGTGTTGATTCATGATTTATTTTCATTTGGTTGAGGCCTCGGCTCACCTTTAGTATTCTTGACTGTTGCTTCAGCTCCTCAAGATGTGCAGTTAACCTGTCAATTTCCTTCTGCTCCTCGTCCAGACTTTGTTCAGGAGATGGTGGCATTAAATTAATTTCATCTTCCATAGATTCGTCCATAGATTCGTCCTGGTTTTCATCGGGCGATGGGGGCCATTCTGTTAATTCCCTTTCCAGGTTCCACGCTGCTTCCAATTCTTCTTCCCAGTTGCGCCCAGGGGTGATAGGCAAATCATCTTCGTAATTGGGCTGATGTGCCGGTGTATCCATGTTTCGCAATATACTTAGACTGATAATTTTATCAATTTCGGGATTATATTTAACTGAACATAACGGGATTCTTGCTTTAATTTTGCCTACATTGCTTGGCTGCACTACAAAATTTTGCGCAATGGTGATAACAAAAAATTGCATTTGATTGACAATGAGGTTGGATCTCTTCGCTGTGTTGAGGGTTTTCATAGAGATGATCGTTAAGCGATGGAAGCTAACGGCGGATGATTGCAGGTGGTCAAAAAAGTTTAGAATTTGAGTTGCTTCGATAAACTAGAACTTTTGTGATAGAAGCAAAATTGAATATTTGATTGTAACGGGACATGAATAATTTGATGATAATATGTAACTTTAATTAAATGAGTGGTTGTAGCATGAATTTTTTATATTAGCGAATTTAATACATGTAGAAATAGCGTTGGGTTTTTTGTTTTTTGAACGATGCGTTGAATTGGATATATGAAATAGTGAAGTTAATCTTGTATCGGTAAGATACATATTTTTGAGGTTGGTCTTTTTAAAATTCCCTTAGCGGTTTTCACACTGACTACACGAATGTAATTATCAGTACCTGGATGAACTTCAATTACTCGTCCTAACAACCAACGGCTTGACACCAGATTCGGTTCTTTAATTATGACTAAATCTCCTATTTGAGGGTTCGAAATTGGAATTTGCCATTTGGGTCGATTTTGTAGGGAATTCAAGTAATCATTAGACAATTTATGCCAAAACTCTTGTTGCAACAGTTGGAGATGTTTCCATCTAGTAACTGATGAAACCTTATTTTCCAGCACAGGTTCTGGTGGAAGTAATAAGGAAGTGCCAATTAAAAAATGTCCTGGAGTTAGAACATTTAGATCGTCTGGATCTTCTGTGATAGGACATAGAGGCCTGGAATTTAGACAGGCTTCAATTTGTGACAAAACAGTCGCGATTTCTTCAAATGTTAATGAAGAATTCCCTAAAATTCGCTTCAAATGGAATTTTATGGATTTAACTCCGGCTTCCCACAATCCTCCAAAATGAGGTGCGGAAGGCGGGTTAAAGTGCCAACATATCCCATATTGGGCTAGTGTTTCCGCCATCTGCTTGTTAGCTTGCAGTATGGCTGTTCTGAATTCCTTTTGTAGGACTTTATCAGCTCCAACGAAATTAGAGCCACAATCTGAAAAGATGTCTGTGCTGAGTCCCCTTCGGCTGGAGAAACGGCGAAAAGCTGCTATAAAGGCTGCTGTGGACAAATCTGACACAGCTTCTATATGAATGGCTTTGGTTGTCATGCAAATGAAGATGCATATATACCCTTTATATACCCGATTATTTCGAAATTTAGAAACCTTTAAATTGAAAGGACCAGCATAGTCTAGGCCAGTTTGTTGAAACGGTCTAGTCATATTGACCCGTGGTGAAGGTAGATTTCCCATAATTTGATTTTTGATAGTTGCGGATTGCTTAAAGCAAGTTATACACTTATGTAACACTTGTTTTATGGTTTTACGTCCTTGTGGAATCCAAAATTCGTTTCGAATGATGGATAATACCAGTTGCGGGCCTCCATGCAGCGTTTTTGTATGGAAGTGTTCAATGATTAAGATGGTTAGTTTGCTGTCCTTTGGCAGGAGTATTGGGTGTTTTTGATTATATGAAATGTTAGCATTTCTCAATCGACCACCTACCCGAATTAACCCATTGTTATCTAAGAAGGGGTTGAGTGATAAGATCTTGCTTCTAACTGGAAGCGGATTTTGTTCTTGTAGACATTTAATTTCAGTACCGAAAGCGGCATTCTGTGCTGCTTTAATGAGCCGAATTTTCGCTTGAACGATTTCTGTTGGATGAAGTAATTTTGGGTCCATTAGTTGTTCTTGGATGGATTTCACCGATGGACTTTTGCATTTACTTATGAACCTAATGCAAAATGCAAATATGCGTTGTAATTTTGAAAAGCTGGAAAATTTTCCAAACAAATCGTCGATGTTTGATTGAGCTATTGTGAAATGAGTTACGCGTCTTTGTTCAGTTTCAGGCTCATTAGCTGGAATTGTTTTAGATTTCGGCCAATCATTTTCACTGTCCTGCAACCAATGAGGTCCATGCCACCATAACTCATGATCAATCAATAATAAAGACTTAATTCCTCTGGAATTGCAGTCGGCTGGATTGTCAGCAGATTTTACATGATGCCATGCTTTGATGTCGATCAAACCCTGAATTCCGCCACCCTATTAGCCACATATGTCTTATAATTATTAGGGTGACTACGAATCCAGGCTAACACAATAGAAGAATCTGTCCACGCGAACGTGGTAACTAGATCGAATTGTAGATCTGTTTTAACCCGATTGATGGTTCGTGCTAAGAGTACCGCACCGCACAATTCAAGACGTGGGAGAGATACAGATTTAACCGGCGCTACCTTTGACTTTGCCATAAGTAAATCAACATGAACAACTCCTTCGTCATCAACAACTCTAATGTAAACGACAGCAGAATACGCTTGATTAGAAGCATCTGAGAATCCGTGTATTTGGCAGGTGGATAAGTTACTTGTAGTATGTAACCAACACGGTATGTTGATGCTACTAATGTGATGTAAATCTGCTTTAAATTCGCGCCACTGTTTATCAATGGGTGCCGGTATGGGTTCATCCCATGAACATCCTGCAAGTCATAAAGCTTGCATCAATATTTTGGCAATGATTATAATTGGTGATATCCAGCCAAGTGGATCGAAAAGCGTTGCAATTTCTGAAAGAATAGAACGCTTTGTAGAGAGGCAATCTGATTTCCTTTTGTATTGTAGCGTGAAACAATCAGATCCTGGAAACCAATGAATGCCTAAAGTTTTTACGGACTCATCGCTTGCGAATCGCAAAGGAAGTTCAACTTCTCTTCGCAGCTTCGGGGAATTTGTCAGCTTCATCAATGGCTAGTTGATTGAGCGTTTTTATTGCGAGATAGGGAGCTGGCGTGGTGCCAAAGGTTACAGTGGTTAATTTGTAATCCTCAATTGGTTCATTTTGATTATTCCTCCAAAGTATTCTTTGGTAGGTTTGATCTGGAGGTTGTACCTTTATCATCCTGTACATTTTCTCTATGTCAGCAGACATAGCGAATTTGTACTTTCGCCATCTGAGGAAGATTGAGAAGAGTTCAGACTGCAGTACTGGACCCGTATGCAGCTGTTCGTTTAGACTTTTTCCATTAGTCGTTTTTGCTGAAGCATCAAAGACGACGCGAACCTTTGTAGTGGTGCTATCTTTGATGATGAGGAAGATAGTAACTTTGTTCGTTGCTTACTATCTTGTTAGCTACTGTCATGTGACCTAATGTCTTGTATTCATTAATACAAGGTTTATATTCCTGATAGAGTTCAGGATTTCGTTCTAATTGCCGTTCTAGGCTGTAGAACCTACGTAATGCCATACCTCGAGAGTCGCCTAGGCTGGGGCTTTCTGTGGTGAAAGGCAGACGAACTTCGTAACGGCCGTGTGCGTTACGAAAATGAGTTTTTTGGTAAAACTCTTCACATTCTTGATCTGCTTTAAGACAGCTTTCTTCCTGGATTAACTTCTTCAGTTTCCCAGAACTGACGTAAAAGTTTATCCAGTGAAGTGTCGTCGTCGTAATGAGCCTTTGCTGTTAACGCAGATGCTGTTAAGAATGTGGATGTATTTTTTAACTTTCCGAAAAGTATCCATCCGAGGGTACTGTTTTGGGCAGTTGGTGTTCCTGGAGGACCTTTCCGTAAACCTTCCAAAAGAATTTCACTGTACACATCTGCTCCTAAAAGCAGATCAATTTTTCCTGGTTTAAAGAAAAACGGATCGGCAAGTGGTAGCTCATGTATATGACTCCATTCTTTGTTTGGAATGGTTGAAGGAGGTAAAATGTCCGTAATTGTGTCCACTATAAGGGCTGTAACTGTGGTTGCCTTAGTTGTGGTTGAATAAGGATAAATGTTCAAAGTAGTTTGTTTTTGAACATTTGTAGTTTCAGTTTTTCCCAGGCCCGTGATTTGAATTTCCACGTTTGTAGTGGATGATTGCAGCTTACGTGCGGCGGCTTGGGTTACAAATGAAACTTGAGAGCCTGAATCTATCAAAGCTCTCAATACCAACATGTTTCCCTTTTTTGTAGGAACGTTTAACAGTGCTGTTGCAAGCAGTGCTTGTTTGGTACGTTGGTTTTTTGTGTGAAGCGTGTGAAGAGAGTTATTGGATGTGGAAGGTGAATTACAAGGTTGAGCTTTTGATTGCTGCTCCCTTGGCTTGAATTGGGTCGTGACCCTTGGAGTGGCATTATTCCTGTGAAGTAAAGAATGATGCCTCCTTCCACATCGCTGACATGAAAACCTACTCGTACAAGTTTTCGTGTTGTGGCCTTTCGATAGGCAATTATTACACAATTGATTTGATGTGACAATTTTGAATTTATTGTCTACATCGAGTTTTATAAATTTCGGACATTTAAATAGACGGTGCTGCTCTTTGCACAAAGGACATGCTTGGGTGTATGAAGTAAAATGGGTAGATGCTCTCGGGACTTGAGCATTTTTGTTGGCTAGGGACGGTTTGGTATCGACTATGGCTTCTAAAATTCTAAATCTAGATTGTAAAAATAATTTTAAGGACTCGAAAGTAGGAAGTCCTTCTGCAGTATTGACCTCTTGTTCCCATGCACGGTGCGTTTCTGCTGGTAAACATTGTACCACCATATAGATGAGAATTGCATCCCATTGCTTAGTGGAAACTTGCAATGCCTCGAGTTCGAAGATACATTCGGAAGACTTATCTAGCAAGGTTTTGATAGCCTTGGCTGATTCGTGGGCTGCTTTAGGTAGATTAAAGAGTGCTTTCAATTGGGCATTTACCAAGACTCGTTTATTATCATACCTTTCAAGCAATATCTTCCATGCGCTGTCATAGCTCGAGTTGGTCATAGGAAATTGACGCAATAAGTGCTCTGCTTCTCTAGATACACTTGACTTCAAATAATGCAATTTTTGCACCGGAGATAACGCAGAATTGGAATGCACCAGGGAATTAAATAGATCGTGAAAAGGCCTCCATGAATCGTAAGAACCGATGAACGATGAAGTTTCATGTTCTGATTTTGGACTTGATTCAACCTTTGTTTCGAATGCATCTAATGCATCCCTAAGAATACCTCGAAAAATGAAGTATTTGTTTTCCACATTTGAAAATTGATCGTTTGCGAAGTAATCGAACTTTTGAAGTTCACTATCTTCCAAGGCTTGCGTGGCTTGGATAATTGTATAGTGATCTTTCTTATAATCTGACCAAATTTCACTTAGAGCGGTTAATCGCTCAGAAATAAAACCTTTCGTTCGTTTTTCTACATCAGTCTTGGTGTAGTTATTGAATGATTTTTCGAAGATTATTGCAGAGGTGGCTTGGTTGCCCAAAAGTTTTTGAAGTGCAGACATGTTTAAAAGATTGACAAAATAAAACACTAGACCTTAGATGCGGCTCGAAGGACCATAAAATGTACTGTCCGTTAATAGAACGTACACGCAAATTTGATTAAGTGACTGAAATGAATGCACTGATAAATTTGGATCAAGATCAGTGGTCTATTTCCTAACAACAAATCAACACTGTTCACTTTCTTTGACTCGCAAGAAACTGCTGCACTTAGTTTTTAGAATCTCCCACTATTTAAATCAGATTGTGTATAAAAAGGATTCAGGTCAACGATTCAAAAGTATGGGAAAAACACACTCACAGGATTGTTAATAATAAATATATAAATAGATATTCAATATATATAATTAATTTAGAGCAAAAGTTAGAATAATTTAACTTCAAAACACTGGCACATGTGCTTAACTTAAATATCTCGAGTAGTTGTATTAAGACAGAATTATATAAATTGTTGGGTCAGAGATTAACATACACTAGAAAACACACTTATACACTCTGTATATCAGTTTGGGTCTGAGATTTTTGTATTACACTAACACTTATTAGCACCAAGTTATAATATAAGATCGTCAAAAAATGTAATAAAAATATATGTATAAAATAGATATGCACATGAAATGTATAATATATATATGTGTATATAATTCAAAATATAGTCAAAAAGATATATGAATAAGTATTAAAATGTTACAAGTGACTGGTACTCACCGATCTAAAACTTGACACTTGAGGAATTGGCTGTAAGCTAATGTTAAGCCCTTTGTTCTTGGTTAGAACAATTCTTTATTTCCGTCGAGACCAGAAATAAAGTGTTAATGTTAGTAAGATACTATCTCAGTCGAGACCCGAGATAATATTCTTTAAGTCAGTCGAGACCCGGCTTAAAGTGTTATCTTATCTTCAGTCGAGACCCGAAATAAGATGTGTTTATTTCCGTCGAGACCAGAAATGATTGTTAGTAATAGATTATCTCAGTCGAGACCCGAGATAATATTCTTTAAGTCAGTCGAGACCCGGCTTAAAGTGTTATCTTATCTTCAGTCGAGACCCGAAATAAGATGCGTTTATTTCCGTCGAGACCAGAAATGATTGTTAGTAAAAGATTATCTCAGTCGAGACCCGAGATAATATTCTTTAAGTCAGTCGAGACCCGGCTTAAAGTGTTATCTTATCTTCAGTCGAGACCCGAAATAAGATGCGTTTATTTCCGTCGAGACCAGAAATGATTGTTAGTAAATATCTTATCTTCAGTCGAGACCCGAAATAAGATGCGTTTATTTCCGTCGAGACCAGAAATGATTGTTAATTGTCAGAAGTGAAATATCAGTCGATACCCGATATGAATGTTAGTCCCTAAGCCAACTTACCCCAAGCGATGCCAAGCACAAAAAGAGATCGAGATCAGTCAGCTTGTCGTTTATATAGCCCTTGCTTGCACACGACACCACTGATAGAGTTGCAGCGGCGCATGATTACAAGAATTGGCAATGCAGCTGTGATCTTACGGTATCAGCGATAAAATTTGCCTAGCAACGAACAAAAATGCATAGCAACAAGAATTTTTAGAGCAACACATGCTGTTGTGTTAAATTAAAGTATATTTACAAAAATTTTATTTCGTATCACGTAGAGAAGAAATTCCCGTTTGCTCAATGAGGCTATACTTTTATGTTGTATTTGTGCAATATGCTATGAAGATGACAAATACATGGCAATGTTGGGTTGTGTATATGTTTTTCGCTTAAGAGAAATAAAATTAGATTTAATTTTATTAAAAATTTAATGCTTTGTTTTCAGCATGCTTTCTTTCAGAAGTTTTCTGTTTATGAAAATATATTCGAATCAATTTGGTTCGAACAACGTTTTTGATAGAAATAGCATTCTTCCGGTCGTTTTGGATGGTACCAATTTAGTGATGCAAAGTAAAGTTACAAATCTTGGTGTTACTTTAAGCCAAGACATAAAGTGCTGTGAGAATGTTAACGCATTGATTAGAAAAGTCTACTTCGGGCTTCGGAGACTTTGGCTCTATCCGACTATCTTAACAACACATGCTCGTCTTAAACTTGTAAAGACGCTACTTATGCCATTCTTTACACATTCTAGTACAATTTGCCCTAAGCTTGATTCCTTTTGTGCCCGCAAAGTGGAGGTTGCCTTTAATGATTGCGTTCGATTTGTGTTTGGTCATCGCAGTTTCGATCATGTTTCCCCTTTTCGGACAAGATTGCTTGGTTTTCCTCTGACTTCTTACCTTCAGCGTAGTTCATTGATATTCTTCTTTAATCTTTTAAAGTCAGGCAAACCAGCGTATCTCAGAGAACTCTTCAGTTTCGCAACATCTGAACGCAATAGGAATATAATAACCCCTCGTTTTTATAAGACGATTATGGAAAATTCTTATCTTGTCCAGATCTCACGCCTATGGAATAATCTTCCTATGAATATCCAAACTGCCAACTCCTTGATCGCATTCAAGAGGCTCATTAGTTTACAAATAATGTAGTTGTTGATATTCGTTCCATTAAATTTTTGCCATATTTTTCTAATTATCTTCTTAGCAGCTGAAAGTAAATTCTAGATGACCTTTCGTAGCGCACTTACAAAGTTTCTGTAATCTTGATAGTTTGATCTATATTTCTTTCTTTCTTTCTATTTTCTTCAGAATTAGCATAGTTTAGTTTATAATCTTTCTCTTTTTTCTTTTACTTTTTTCCCCATAAATTATGTATTTAGAACTGTAGTTACTACTTATTGTACAAAAAAAGATGTCTAATCTTGTGTACGACTGGAATAAATGATATGATATGAATCAACACATGCATGACCAGTGATGTATGAGTTTGTCATACATTTTGTATGGGAGTAGGGACTTTTGTGACTCATTTACAGGTAAAATCATGTAGTATCGTGTATCTGATGCACTATGGTTTAAGTTAAACGCTCATTTGATTTTGTGAAGTCGTAGTGAAAAGAACTTAACAAATTATTGTAAAGCAAAATGAGCAGTCTAGCAAAACTCCAAAAGGTGGATTTTTGACCCCGCGTCAATTCGCAAGGTATGTAGTGTTATTTAGGTGTTATTTTTATACACTTGTTTTTTATTTTGCGGACTTTTATCTTGATTTCGGATTCTGTTATAGATTATCAATCGAAAAATAGCGCGAGTATAGCAGGAACTTAACAGATTCCCTTAGCAGCGAAGAAGAGGATGATGAGTTTGACGAAGGTGGGTACAATTCGGCAGACGACTCCGAATTTGTTGTAGATTCTCCACTTTCGTCGTAATATTGATGCAGCTACGCATCGATTGATTGTAGATGTGGATGAAGCAGGCCCAACTGCACTAGGCACAAGCAGAGCAGCAAGCTGTGCAAGTCGTCGATGATGCTGATTCGGACGCGGAAACTGAAGCTTTTCAAACGGAGATAATTGAGACCGACAGCGAAAGTGTGGCCGAAGAAGACGATGAGGACGCTTTATCTTTTGATTCGGAAGCAACTCAAACCTACGCTCACAATGTACTGCGTCAATCTGCAAGGCCCCAACCCGAGAATTTAATACGTATTTGGGTATTTTGCTCATGACAGGAGTCCACAGCTCAAATAAAGAAAATGTCCAGGATTTGTGGAAAGCATCTTCGCATCCATTATATCGTGTACCTATGTCTATTCGTCGGTATTGGGCTATAAATTAGTTCATCCGTTTTGACAGCGACACCACTCAATTGGATAGAGTGGGAGAAAATAAGGCGGTCCAATATTGGATATATGGGTGATGCTCAACGATAATCTCAGAAAAGGTTATCGGTCAGGTGCAAATTTGATGATTGATGAACAGCTTTTTCCATTCCAAGGACGCACACGTGTCATGCAGTATATGCCAAATAAACCGGCAAAGTATTGTATAAAAGTATGGTGGGTCTTTGATGCGGAAAGATCGTATCCAATTACAGGACAAATTTATATAGGGAAAACGCATGTCCTTGATGTAAACTAAGGTGGACGTGTCGTCAAGGAACTATGCCATCAATTTTTGAGAGCTGGCCGGAACATCTACATGGATAACTTTTCCACATCGTTGTCACTTGCGCGTCCCTTGTGCATGGTTGGTAGCTTGAAGAGAAATAAGTCCTATCTGGTAGAAGAATTCAAACTAAGCCATAAGGCGGAGCTAAACTTAACTGAGAGCTTGGGTTTCTGAAGGACGAGCCAATAACATTATATTCATATGTCACCAAAAAGAAACCAGCGAAAGCAGTTGCCCTCATTTCAACGCTGGACTACGACAAAGTAATTTCAGGTTAATATCAACTTCAAAAAGGAGGACTCTTCCCTGGCCACAAACATTTTTCTAGAGCATGCTAGATATCGCAGCTTTGGCAAGTTATATTATAACAACGGCTAACTTGAATGGTGTTGCAAACAAAAGGCCAGGTGCTCGCCGTAAGTATCTTCAGGAGCTAGCTACTGCCCTGGTAATGCAAAATGTCATCGATAGAGTGCATGCTGGAGCGCCAGTTGATTCCTGGGGCGGGAGCATTAATTCGGTCAAGCTCTGAAGAGGGATGCCCAAGGACGAATAAAATAGTTAGGAGCCTGTTTCTTCTGCAAGAAACGCCGTCCCGCTCGTAAGCGATGCTATGCTTGCCAAAAGCTGGTTTTTGCACAGCATAGCTCAGCTCTCATCGGCAAATGCAACAGCTGCCCCAAATAAGTGCAATAATTTAAATTTATAAAATAAACATGATAATAAAAAAATAAATTTGAGTCTTTAATTGCTTATGTACAGAATCTAACTCCAATATAATTTTCATTTTTCTCATACTATTTCCCAAATTGTCGAACTGTAAATGTCTTCCGTAGCCTGTAACACCTGTACTTTTTTATTTTATTTTTTCTAACATTTTCATAAAATAAATAATAAATTCAATAAATATAATTAAGTCTGTCATTTGTTACCGAAAGACCTCATTTTTCACCTAATTACCTGCAACTCACAAACTTTACCATACAAAATGTATGGGTACCACCAGATGAATGTGTTGATTCGAGGAGGTAAGAGGGTTAAGTTGTGCACTCGGTCACTTTAAAAAAAAAAGTTGATGTAAGCTCAAAAATAGGACAAATCGGGTAATGCCTTTGTACGGTTTCCATAAACAAACAAATATTCTTTTCATTTCAGCACAAATGAACTAAGGGAAAATTCAACGTAGGAACTGAATTTTATTTTGGATTTTAATTGACTTTTACTGAATTGGATTTTTATTTCAACTTACAGACCCCTGATACAAAAAGTTTGTCTCTGAGCGCCTGAGAGTGCCATTCGTGACAAATGTTGTGATCCCAAAATCACAGCCATGTCCAGAATTAATTACTTACCCTATGTGCATAACACATAAATATACTGTGGTCTCAAAATACCACACCATACATATTCCCATAGATTTTATGTCCAAATATCTAAAATCACATATCTACCAGGCATATTCATAATTACTTACCATCATAATTCTTCTAAGATGTCGTAAAATGCACAAAATGTACAAAGATTTTCATTTCTTACCTCCATAAATTACTTGACAACGCTATAATAGCCCACTTGTACAAAGTAAACAAAATGCTTTCAAGAGCAAGATCAAATTACAAGATTCAAGTGAAGAAATTAACAAAGTCAAAACATGTGACTTAATGTAACCGTCTTATCATTCAATTTTTTCTGTTTTTCGTCTGATTGGTCGGCTGAAAGCACCAATCACAAAAAATATTCTATACTTCGCTGACGCGAGGGCGTCAGCTATTTTGGCGATAAAAATATCCTCCAACCATTATTACGTCGAAGTTCAGGATCGGTATTCAAAGCGAAAATACGGGGCGGGTTTCGAGGTCGAGAAGTTTTGTTTTAGTAAAACCACATATTTACAGATGTGAAAGTGAATAAATAAAATCAATAAATATTACTTGGAAGAATATATTTAATTAACTAATATTACGAGGCGACATAAAAGTGTAATAGCCTAATTTTTCTTTTAATAAAAAATCTATTATCATAATAAATATTTGTAATCACAAGTTTTTCCTGTACCTAAAAGATCCTGAACCTTCCCCCTGTGCCACTCTTCTCCACACGAAAGCACGGTGGTACGTGGGATACAACACGAAATAGTTTTAGGGTAGAAAATGTGAATGCATTTAAATGGGGTTTTTGAATTAGAATGGGTGAATAGGGAGCTTTCCGATGTGGTAAGATATTTGTACGTGTTGGGGGTTTTCGGGTGGGGCAGGTAACTACCGCCCTTTGAGAGTGCCGTTCGTGACGGAAGAGTTTTAGAGCTTTCAGATGGGGTAAAATGTTCTTACGTGTTTGGGGGTTTTGGGGTGCTGGTGGTAACTACCGAGAGTCGGATTTAGAGAGTCGATTTTCGAGAGTCGAATTTTTTCGAGATTCGAATTTCGAGAGTATGACTAAAAAGTAGAAAATAAAAAATATTAAAAAACCTTTAAAATAATTAACTTTTGTAAATAATATGGACTAAAAAGTAAAAAAAAAATTTATTCTTTCTCAGTGATATTAACAAGGAAAGTTTAATGGAAAATAAGAAATGCTACAACTGAGATTAAATGTTAAAAGTTTGGGAATCCATAACTATAATCACAATTGTCTAACTGCAATTTATGCAAATCATAATGAGATATACAACAAGGAATTAGGAGCTTTTTGTACCCAGCCGATTGTATGAAGTTCGTTCTATTGAGCACATAGGTACAGAGGGTGTTGGTTGTACATCAACAGCAACTAAATACGGATTGTGTGTAAAATATCTGACTGTAGTAGTTTTAAAACATAGCCGAATACATCATTATATTTCACTATCAATTTCTTTCCACGGGCTGAATCAAGGTCAGAGAATAGTAAAATGAAGAGCCACTTGAGCCATATGATTGGAGAAAGACAGCTAGAGATTAACCATATTTTCCGAAGACACCCACTAATTTTTCCTAGTGTAACGCTTATCTGTTTACAACAAGTGTACTTCGCGTTAAGTTTGAAACCTGGGCTTTTGGCGAATTCCACACATGATAGTACGGCATTATTGATAAGTATTAAAGGGGCCATGCTACAGTATCAAGTCGTTTTCTGTACACCACTAGACAATTTCATTAATTGGTATTCATAAGCAATTGCAGATATAAGAGACATTATATCTGATCATACCTATGTCACTTTGAAAGACTGACTGCGTCCACTTAAATAAAAGTAAGAAAGTTAGAATTGCTCGAAGACCAATTCTTATGGCACCATAGATGAACCCCCATATGAAATTTCGTACGGTCACTCATCTGTGCAAGTTTGATTTTCGAAGCAGTTTTTCATATATTTGTTTCTTGGCGGACAGTAAAAATGATTATAACCATTTCTATAGGACTTGGGATTTAGCTCATTTTTGAAAGTTTATTTACTATTGCTATGAAAACTCTGCGTATCAAATTTCAGCTCTCTATTGTAAAACTCCAAAAATAAAGTAATTTTATATTTACTGGAAATTATGAAATCGCGATTAAATGCTAGCATCAACTCCATAAACAACGATAATTTAATCTCGAAGATTCTTGGACATCTTGCCACAGCCAAACTAATTACTTTTCCTTATTACCAGGTAGAAATTCCACGAAACGAGGAAAAGGGAATACTTCTTATCCCAATACTAATGTCGAAGGAAATCTGCCTAACCTTCATTACTTAGTCAGTGCAATAAACAAACACATTCTACCCATGTACGGTGAAACAAGGATGTCTACAGGGGCTGTTACTAGCGTACGGTTACTACAGGGTTGTTAATGGGCTACGAGTACGATTAGGGTTCGCATGCAGTATAATTCTTTTTCAACTCTGTCTCTAATGTGGCGTTCGAAGAATCTCTGAATTTTATTACCCACAGCGGCGAGAAGAAAGTGCCACTACACTGTCCTTAGTTAATTCAATCAGTTGGGCTTTCACTGGTTATATTTCTTTATATTTTAAAACTGCTTGCTACAGTTCAGCCAATCTACATGGTCGCTGTCCTCACGCATCTACTTTCATGTCCACACACGCGAACCTTAATTTCGCCATAGCTTACACTTCAGTGCCCAACATTGAAACTAACATTATAGCTTATTCAGTGTACCCGGGCTGCTACTTTTGGTGGCACTGGATTGCTGACCCTAAGCTTCATATAATGATATTCCATGACATGATACGTTCCTAGTACTACATATATAATGTACTGAGTCACTTAACAACACTTTATTCCCTTGTCTTATTCTTCTGATTGGAGCGGCATACCCAAGATATTCCAATCGGCACACTGTATTACTACTCCCAATCTTCACATCGATATAAGGATAAGGTCCGGTGCGGATAAGATATCCAATCATCTGAATGTCAATACCAGAAACAATTTCCTTAAAAAAAAATTAAATGAAAATTTGTTTTACTGGTTGATTATTTTATTTCGTCTTTCGGACGATTGTGGTTATTTTATAGGTATCCTACATTAATTTTCTTCCTCTTACGAACTTATGTCAAAATCAAGTTGGTGCAGTTCGCACAACGGTTTCAAACGCTCTGTCAGTTTGCGTCGTTCTGAAGAATCGTTCCACTTGTCCATTACTCCGCGGTGTCTTCACTGTAGTTAAGACGTGCTTAATCAGATTTTCCTTGCAAAACTTTCTAAAGTCGCCCGAATTAAATGCAGTTCCCCTGTCCGTTACTAATCGTGTCGGCATAACAAAATATTGCGTAAATTCTTCGAACATCTTAATAACGTCTCTACTAGTTGTTGTCCCTACTGACTTGAGTACAATAAACTTCGTAAGGGAATCCACGAGTCCAATAACATGCATTTTTCCAGTTTTGATACTGGGGAAAGGGCCCAGATGGTCTAAATGAATAGTGTGAAAAGGCACAGGTGATCTCTCAGGTGCGTGCAGTTGATATCTTCCTTCGTCTATTCCCCGCTTATTATAGAGACAATCCACACACCCGTTCACATACTTCTTCACTACAGGCTTCATATTAGCAAACCAAAAATGTTTTCGTAAGGTCTCCAGTGTCCTGTTAATCCCAGGATGTCCCATATCATCATGGGAAATCTTAATTACTCGCCATCGTATACCTGATGGTACTACAAAGCGTAATCCTTCTGATGTTTTCTTATAAATCCGGTTATTTTCTAAGACATAATTTCCTTTGATTCCGTCTTTATCAACATGATTGAAGATCGATCCTTCTAACACCTGCTGAATTTCTACCAGCCGTGCATCTTGTTTTTGAAGTACGGATATCCAATCCTCGGTGGGAACTCCAACTATTAGCATTTTACTGGTAACATCTTCTGCATCTTTCCCATTTTCCGCAGGACAGCGACTTAGCGCATCTGCGTGCGAAAGTTGACTTCCTGGGCGAAAGATAAGTTCAAAGTCAAACTCTGCTATCTTTAGCCACCATCGCGCGATTCGTGGAATAAGGTCTTTTTTATCTTGAGTTAAGCGCAAGGAATTGCAGTCTGTTACCACCTTGAATTTTCGTTGTAACAAATAATGCTTAAATCTTGCTAGTGTCTCCACAACTGCCATGGCTTCTAGTTCATAACTGTGGTATCTGGATTCTATCGGGGTGGTAGCCCGGCTGTAGTAGGAGACAGGCTGCAATTTTTCATCCTTTACTTGCATTAAAATTCCGGCAATCCCATAACTGCTGGCGTCCGTATGCACTTCGTGTTCAGCTTTTTCATTGAATAAGGCTAATAAAGGCCGGTTAGTCAATTATTCCTTACGCCTTGTAAATGCTCTCTCCGTTTCTTCTTCGTCTTTCCTTAGAAGTGTGTTTAGTGGTCGAGCGATATTGGAAAATCCTTTGACGTAGCGTTAAAAATATCCGGCTAGACCAAGAAACTGTCTCACCTCTCTTGTATTGACTGGTTGCTTGTAGCCCTTACGGCAAATATTTTCTGGATACCAGGCTTAATACCTTCCGAAGAGATTTCATGTCCCAAGAACGCAATCTTGTCTTTCAAAAAAACACACTTTTTTGCATTCAGCGTTAACCCGGCTTTCTGTAGTTCCTTAAGGAAAGCTTGAAAAACTTCCATATTTTCCGTAATGGTCTCGGTTGCAACCAGAATATCATCCATATACGTAATAATCTTACTCATCTCTAAAGGTTTAGTTATTTCAGCCATTAATCTCATAAAGACTGCTGGTGAGTTTGTCAATCCGAAAGGAACCCTTTTGAATACATATTGCCGTTCTAGAGATATAAGAGCTGATAGATGTCGGCATTCTTAGTCGATCGGTATTTGGTGATATCCGCTCATCAAGTCTAAAGACGTGAAGATTTTTTTATTGGCCATAGAGTTAAGGGTTTCCTCAATATTCGGCACAGGAAATGTCTGGCGCTGCGTAATGGCATTTAGCTTGCGATAGTCAACGCACATCCGGAATTCGCCATTTTTCTTCGGCACAAGTAATACTGGACTAGCATACTCAGAAATAGAGCGCTGAATAATGTCTTGGTCAAGAAGTTCTTTTATGCTCTTCCTTAAGGTGGACTTTAATCCATACGGTACTTTGTACAGTTGGTATCATATTATCTTGTTGTCTTTCAATTTAATTTTCATGCGAACTAATTCTGTTTTCCCTAATTCCATGGGTTCCTTCGCAAAACAGTTCCGGAAATTGTCTATTATAGTTATTAGTGCATCTTTTTCAGTCTCAGATGGTACATCTCCAAATTTAATATCACTTTTGTTAAGTGAGGTGTATCTATTGAACTTAATTTCAGCCATTTTCGGCGTTTGGGTTTTATTATCTTTTATAAGTCTTAACTCAAGACTTCCATAACGTTTTAAAACTTCGATTTTTGGATGGTTCATAAAGTTCCTTCCAACGATAATTGGAACATCTTGAGCACTATTTTCGACGATGAATATATTAATTTCTAATTTAATGTCCAGATAACACAACGTTTTGGTAACTTTACCCAATGCTTTTTATTATATTTCCCCCGAAGCCACGTAATTTAACTTCACTAAACTCTACCGACCATGAATTACTTATTACGGCCTGATGCTTCATTGTAGTACATTCGCTACCTAGATCAAAGAAAGCCAGAATTGATTTACCATCTATTTCTACTTTTTTTATGGTATTCATCCCTAATTATAAGATTGTCAGTGCCTTCAATTTGTCCTACATTTGAAACGTTTTTAACTAAGCACTCTTTCGCCATACAGCCGGGCTGATTACACTTAAAACACTTTCTTGGATTATTTGCCAATGGACACATTCTTGCGTTATGACCTGGCTCATCTCATCGGAAACATCTAAACGCTGGCGACCTATATGATGTCGTTTTCTGATGTGCCTGCTTATTGTGATCTCCAGGCTTGAAGATTTTGCTGTTGATTAGATTTTGTTTGTCGATTTCCATTTTCTTTCAAAGGATGATATCTCTTTTGCTAGAAACAATCGTTCGCATTATCCGCTCGGTTCAAGAGAATACTTCGTTTCCGCCCTTGACTTTGAACATCTTCGTAGTCCTTAATTTTTGCGAGAAGGCTTGGGATTTTTTCAAGGTTAGAAGCCATTAAAGTATTTATTAAATTTTGGTCAATCAGCCCGGATATAATATATCTTATGGCAGATGCATCGCTTAAATTTATCCTACTTGCCTACTTGCCAAAGCTGATACCTGATAAACGTAGTACTCCGCACATTCTCCTTGTCGCCTCTTTCGTTCCATGATTTTAATGAGAGTTGAAGCCTCATCCTGACCACTTGGAAAACTTAGCAGAATCTCCGTTTTAAACATTTCCCAACTGCTAATTGAATCTTGCCGGCTCTGGAGATAAGAAGAAGCGAAGCATAGAATAGGGTTGTTATGTCACTCAAACCATACACATTACGTAGGCCTTCAATGCTTTTAATCCATGCTTCTGTATTATAATTAAAATTATTTCGTGAGTACCCATTCTGACATTCGATTTATCTTTCGTCTGCGTCGATGATGTTTGTTCTAGATTATCTAACAATGGGTCTATAATTGAAACTCTCTCGCGTCGCAGCATATCTCGCTCCCGTTTTAAAAGATCGTTTTCCCACTAAATTAAATCTAGTTCGCTTAACACTACCTTACCTGTTTTGACTATTACACTACACTGATTCACTACGATTAATTTTCTTTATCTTTTCCACACAATTATCACAGCCACTCACTATGAGTTCAAAATATAAATATCCACACAATAATTACACCCACTCACTATGAGTTCAAAATAAAAATATCCACACAATAATCACGAATATTCGCGTCTATAATGCCCGCCACTACCGTATTCGGGAATAATGGATTTAACTCCAAACTTGAATTGTAAAGCTCCAAAAATAAAGTAATTTTATATTTACTGGAAATTATGAAATCGCGATTAAATGCTAGCATCAACTCGCCGCCGTGCACAACGATAATCTAATCTCGAAGATTGTTGGGCATCTTGCCACAGCCAAACTAATTTCTTTTCCTTATTACCATGTAGAAATTCCACGAAACGAGGAAAAGGGAATACTTCTTATCCCAATACTAATGTAGGAGGAAATCTACCTAACTTTCATTACTTACTCAGTGCAATAAACAAACACATTCTAACCATGTACAGGGAAACAAGGATGTCTACAGGGGCTGTTACTAGCCTACGGTTACTACAGGGTTGTTAATGGGTTACGAGTACGATTAGGGTTCGCATGCAGTATAATTCATTTTGAAGGCTGTCTCTAATGTGGCCTCGCAAGAGTCTCTGAATTTTATTACCCACAGCAGCGGCGAGAAGAAAGTGGCATTACACTGTCCTTAGTTAATTCAACCAGTTGGGCTTTCACTGGTTATATTTCTTTATATTTTTAAACTGCTTGCTGCACTATGTTGGCGCGTTCTCAGGCAGTGTCCAAATATATAGTGAAAAACAAAATTTGTGTATGGCAACCCTACGAAGGAGTTGCCCCATTGGCCCCCTTTGCAACTTAAATTTCCTTATTTTTAAAAAGGCCGAGTGCACAACTTAAGCACTCTAAGTGAACGCGTTCTCGAGCTATCATGCGGGCGGACATGCAAAAATCAAAATAGTTTTTTACGTGGGTGTCCAATTCAATGTGTTTTTACAAATGGAATGACAAATTTAGTATAGTTATATAGTTTTAATAATTTCACAAACAAAGTCAACTTTACTCTAAGCTATCTGTCAAGCTTAAGCTTTCAATTTATTTTTCGCTACACTTGCTGCATATCACGGTGTACTGACAGTAACAATATATGACTACTATCAAAGAACATATAACTTAAATAGCACAGGAGATTTTTTTTTTATGAAATAACAAAAAAAAATATTTCACTTTTGCAGTAGTACCGGAAAATTCCAAAATATAACGAGCTTGAACAAAACTAAAAGTTAAACTCTAAATTTCTTCTGCTGGAGATGTCTTCTTAGTTAAATAATGAACTGGGCGTAGGTATCCGTCTTCGCTATTCCTTTGCAGTAGGATTTCACCGTATCCTGCGACACTCGCATCGGTATATAATTTGGTAACCGCTTTTGGGTTTGGATTATATAACGTGAGTATAAATGTTTTACAAAGTGAGTATTTCAGTACTGGAAGGCTCACTGCTATTCGTCAATAAAATCAACCCCGTCGTTTTCCGCAACAATTTGCTTATTGGTTGAACTACGATGCCATAATCCTTCACGAATCTTGCCGAATCTGCTACCGAAGTATATATGTGAATTGCTCTCGTGGAGCTCTCTGAATGCTGGTCGCACACCGAACTCGAACTATTACTATTATTTGGTCAGGGAACCTCCCTCTGGAATTCGCTGACTGATTCTATCATTCTATCCTCTATTAAGTAGTTCAAGGAGCTAGCGATGATGCACCTTTTAGATCTATAGCGAGCGCTCTTATGAGCGCATATCCTTTAAATCGATTATTCCTATTAATTAAAAAAAAAAAAAAAACAAAAAAAAGCAAAAAAACAGTGCTCTGATCTGATTTTAATGGACTTTTAGTTTTATATTTTTATATTTAAGCTTTGCTTTAATGTGTTATGTTGTATTTTTATCATTACGTTATGTGCAATTAGTCAGGGTGTTACTTTAAATCTTATATCTTACTCTATTTTACCTATCATACCTTTGTTAATTTGTTTTATTTTAGTTTTGTTTATCTTATGATATCTTATGTTGTTCTACTGTATTTCATAATATTCGCTTTTTCTTTCATATTATATTCTGCACTACATCTACCTTAATGTAAGTCATATAACTTTATCACTCGTTATTATTACTACTATCTAGATAGTTTTCTACTGCAATGAGTTTGTTCGTTGCATTTTTGATATTTTTCTAAGCCTTGTATTCATTCGACATATTATCAATATCTATTGTATACTCGATGTACCTAACACCATGATCTTCCTTGCTCTTACATATATACATATTTCCTAGTAAAGTAATATTATAAATAACGTTATTGGAACTCATATCGCTTAACTTTCTTTTCAATATTGTAAACGGTTTATCGCTTACTTTAACTTTATACGATTTGTCATTATTAGAATTCTTTAACCGAACCTAAGTATATCTGTCTTTGGCTGTCTTATAGCTAAAATGTATTTATTGTACATTCTCTTTCCCTCCCTGCCTTCACAAACGTGAGGTTAAGAGAAAAAAAATCCAGCTGTCTTGCTTATTCATATTTCCCGATAATTTGCATTGCAACCGTTTTTGAGAATAGTGTTTTTGTAAATTGTACGGAAAGTTTTTCTCAGTCACTAGCTTAGAGCTGCACAGATCAGAGGCAAAGCAGCAGCGAACATGGAACCACGGAGCCGAGAAAGTAAGTAACATTTTTTTAAATAATTCCGTTTAACTTTCAAGTGCAAACATGCGAAGTGTTTTTGTTGGAATATTATATTTCGAAATACAAATGTTTTTGTTTCGTCATTATAAACCATCCTGCGAAATTACGTATTATATTTGGCTATTACAAACGTGAGGTTTAGGAATTGATTGTACTTTTCCAGTAGTACTCATGAAGAAGACGAATTCGACGATTTATCTCGATTTGTGATGTATCTATGATGGAATTCAATTTGGATTGAAACGGTATTTTGTGTATACAAGCGTAAAAATTTGAAATTTAGATTGAAATTTTTCACACGCATATACACAAAAACCAGTTTAGTTCCGGATCGAACCCCATCATGGAAATATGGTATATGACGTTTTGTTACCCATGTAGTTGAATTTGAAATTGAAAAAATTTGGTAGGACGATAATGTGTTAGTGATATTGTAACTGATGATCAATTGTTGGAGCTCCTTGATGAATGTCCATCAGAATTAAGAGATTTTGATGCCGATTCTGATGAAAAATGGATTCCACGTGATGTTGAAAATCGAGAGGAGTTGAATGAACAAGGTGCAGGACAGCAGGAATGTGATACTGGCACGGGTATGGTTCTTGGTAATTGCATTTAATTGCAAAGTTAAAAATTCTTTTACCTATGCGAATATTATTAAATTACAGATGATACCGTTTCAGCACAGGTACGCGATGAAAATCAAGGGCGCCGGCAGATTTTGTGGCATAAAAGGAACTTTGTTTCACGTGAAACTCCTCCTGTAGCTCAAGAATCGACGCTTTTTGTGGGAACCCCACTATATTATTTCGGGAAATATTTTAGGGATGCACATTTTGAAAAGGCAGCTATGTATACAACCATGTATGTTTTATCTGTCAAGGGTATTGAGCTTAAAACAGCTGCCACTGAATTAAAGAAATTTTATGGTGCACGTCTTCTATTTGGATGCCTACAATATCCGAGGTTATCAATGTATTTTAAGAAAGGGATATCGGTAGATAAGACAACTAATCCTATTACAAGGGACAGGATATACCTTTTGCGAACTTGTCTGCATTATGTGGATATTGACTGTCATCCAGACAAGGAAAATATGTTTTGGGAACTACAAACAATCATTGATGATGTAAAGAATAGATGTCACCAGATCGATCGAAATGTTGGACATTATTCAATCGATGAGCAAATGATTCCTTTTACTGGAAGATGCCCTTCAAGATGCTACGTTCCCAATAAATCCAAACCGCCAGGGATAAAAAACTTTGTAGTAATCACATCATCGGGTATTGTAGTAGACCTCGAACTCTATCAAGGTGAGAAGACCAAGATTGCAGATACTGGTTTAAGGCTTGGTCCGAATGTCATGTTACATCTTTCGAAAACCATCCCTCCAAAGAGTTTTCTGTATTTCGATAGGTAACTTACAAGTATACCTCTATTGCTGAAACTTTTAACCCTTGATTATCACGGGTCCGAAACTATTATGGCCAACCGCATTAAGAACTCACCTTTCTCCAAGGATTCAACAATGGGGAGGGGAGGAATGCAGGAGTTCGTGGGGAATGATGATAAAGTTGCTATTATTAAATGGAAAAATACAAAGGACATTCTTCTTTCATCCACTGCGTTTGGAAAAGAGCCGATAGAAAACGTTCGGAGATGGTCAAAGAAAGACAAAGCATTTGTGAACATACCATATCCACAAATAATTCGACAGTACAATAAACATATGGGAGGTGTGGACATATGTGACCAGTGTATGGAATGCTACCGGACATGGTTAAAATCTAAGAAATGGACTTTGAAAATGGCGCTTCACTTCCTCGATTTAGCGGTTGTGAATTCCTGAATGGAGTATCGAAAAGATAAGATAGAAAAATATAAAGATTCTCTGCAGTTTCGGCTAGAACTTGCAGAAGTGTTTCTAGTGGCAGCTTCCCCACAAGTAGAGAAGAGTCTCGCAGGATAAGAATCTACTGAAAGTCCGACCACGAACCGATATGCTCAGCTTCCCCCTGATGATATAAGACTAGACCGCTTTAATCAATCACTGATGACTTAAAAGCTCATAAGATGTGTCGCCTGCCATCCTGTAATAGCCGTACACGGAATCGCTGAGATAATAAGAGTGTTAATTGTGATTTTTTATTACATATTTTTTAGTTTTTATTTTGTTCATTTTGACATAAATTATTTTTTTTTATTTCCTTCAATGAACTTTTTTAATTATTTTTCTAAAATGAAATGAAATTTATTTTTGTTTATGTTCGCAGGTATAATTTTTTTATATTAAGCTATTTTAATCAAAATATTCACTGTTATATAACTTTATGTTACTGTTATATCACTTCTAAAGTAAAACTTTTAAAACTCTAACGCAGAAATAAAAGCTTATGGAAAATTTGTATGAGAAATGTTTTCTTTTCGTTTGTTGCCTCCAATTCCTAACCATCACAATCGTGAGGGTCCGTTTTTTGTGGGAGGGGTCTGGTGAGAAATTTTTCGATTTTTATCTCTTAATGCTGTTGAGGAGGCAGTATATGAAATTCCATGTAAATCGGAGAACTTTTTTTCCTCAGAAGGGAAAGGGATATGGAATTCAAAATCTTTAGAAATTTGCCGTTCCTTAGATCTTTTCATAAAAAAATTAATAAAGGTACAATTATCTCTTTTAACTATTTTTCTCATTTTTTTCATTTCTTTCCACTTTTCTATTTTTCATTTGTCTTTTCAAGTCAAGCAATTTCGCTTTGTGAAAATTTCATTTTGTGAAAACTAACTTTCTTCTCTTAATCACCTTGTAACTCCGAAGCGGTTAATATGCCCCCGATGCCATACATTTTTTTGTTTGGCTCCTGCTCTATTGACCACCATGGAGGAAACACCCTATACAATTTCACAAATGGACTAAATTGGCTTTTCCATATACAAATTTAGGATTTTTACGTATTGTAAGGTTGGTAATTATTCTGATCTTAACAATTCTAACTTTTATAATTCTCGGGACGAAAGTGGGCGGATGTATGAAAAAATTGCACTAGAAGATTCAGAAGTTAAAGCAGGGATTTCAAGAAGAATATAAAGTAAATGAAAAGCTGAAAATCCCATGTTAAAACGTTAATTGTCTTCACTTACTCTTTATCGATTATTAATACAAAATTTAGCTTAGAGTCTAAAACAATACCCAAAGAAAGTTAGTGAGCATTCTACCTTACAAATTAACTTAGTTAAAGAATTTCCAATCAATAACAAATAATAATATTACCAAATCTACGTTTGCTTGGTAATGAGTTATGACGGTTTAATTTATATTGAGCACTCGGGACAATGTTTTTTAGAAGTGCCTAACCCAAGAATGCATAAAAATTGTAGTAAATTTGCAGTAAATTTTTAAGAAAAATTTTCCAGTAAATTTCTAAGAAACTAGTAAGAAAGCCAGAATTGGTCTAAGACAAATTCTTATGATACCTACCCTAGATGAATGCCCGTATGTTATTTTGTATGGTCACCTCTCTGTGCAAGTATAATTTTTGGTGTAGTTTTTGGCATATATTTCTAAAAGGGTTCGTCTGACAATAAGAATGGTTATAAGCAATTTCATAAGATTTAACATTCTGAACAACTTTTCAGTAAATTTAAACCGTCTATGACTGATCGTTTTCACACTTTATGTAAAAATCATAAATTTTTATATGGGAGATCACTTCGATTCTTTCAAAGGTTTTTGAATCTATCATTAACTCAAAATTAATGAAGTATCTAGAAACTAATCATCTCATCAATGATCGCCAATATGGTTTCCGACCTGGACGCTCATCTGGAGACTTGCTGACCTTTCTTACGGAACGTTGGAATCGTAGTCTTCACAATTTTGGTGAGTCTAAAATCGTTGCCCTAGATATTTCAAGGGCCTTTGATAGAGTCTGGCATCTCGCCCTTTTAGCCAAACTTAAAGCACTTGGTCTCTCTCCTCCTCTTCTACTATGGATTGAGAGTTTCCTATCTAGTCGTGTTGTATTAGACGCCGTTACATCTGAACCGCATACCATAAATGCCGGTGTGTCTCAAGGCTCTGTTACCTCTCCAACTTTCTTTTTAATTTTTATTAATGATCTACTTTCCTTTATTTTCAATCCCTTCCATAGTTTCGCAGATGACAGTACTCTTGATTTCGCTTACTCCTTTGAAACTCTTGCGGACTCCAGGGGGAATGCCGCATATGTTAAACGAGATTGATGATTAGATCATTGAATAACGATATTAACAATATCGTCGCTTGGGGCAAAGCGAATCGCGTCGAATTCAATGCATCTAAGGCCAAAAGCTGTCTCATCTCATTAAAACAAGATCATAACTTAACCACACCGGTTTCTTTTGATGGAGAATAAATTTCTGATTCAACGTCACTAAGCATTCTTGGCATTAATATTTCCAGTAAGTTAAACTGGACAGATCACATCTTCTCTGTTGCCAAAGAAGCATCGAAAGGTCTTGGATTTCTGAAAAGGTGGAAGAAATATTTCAGCCCATTAAATCTAGCGCTCCTCTACAAGTCCTACATTAGACCTAGAATGGTATACAACTCCCATATATGCGCCGGGGCGCGAATGTGCAACAGCTTACCATCTTCTGTGTTTCCTCCGCAGATTTTATGCGGAAGTTTAAGGGCGACATACATCGGCACCTCCGCCACTCTCCTCATATCCCCTAATCCTTTCCCTATCTCCTGCCTACCACGCTGTGCTTTTCTTCATAGGGTATCCCCTGAGCTTGGCTTAATAATATATAAAAAAAAACCAAGAAGGGGTTGCTCGATTTAGTCCATTTTCTAAATTGTATTTACTATTGCTATTAAAACACCATGTACCAAATTTCAGCTCTCTACATCGACGCGTTCTCAGGCAGTGCGCAAATATATATTGAAAAACGAAATTTTTTTGTGGCATCCCTACGAATAAGTTGCCCGATTCGGCCCATTTTCGAACTTAAATTTACTTTTTTTAAAAAAGCCCTCTATGTGGACGCGTTCTCGAGTTATCGTGCGGACGGACATGCAAAAATCAAAATGACATTTAATATTGCTCTACCATCATTATTTCTCCGAATGACAAACTTAGTATACCCTATCATTTCATAAAGTGTATAAACGTTTAGGGCTTGCCTATATAATGTGCAGGTATTGTTGATTTATATTGAAGCGAGGCATTGCTTTCGTCCTCGATCAATGCATAAAAATTCGAAGGAAGAAATTTTCAGTGAATTTCTAACAAAGAATTGTGGCCTTCCCTTCATCGGGTCGAGGCATGGTTGATTTTATATAGGAGCGAGGCATTGCTGGCTTACCCTTTGGTTAGGTCGTCAAGTGCAAGTCGAGGCGCATCGTCGAGGAAAGCGTTGCTGTTTTTGTTCAACTTGCCTAGTATTTGTAGATTATTATATTATTGACGGTTGTTGTTTTTTTCCCCTATAATTTAAGACTATCACCAATTTTTATGTTAAATGGACTTATTTTTTCTCATTACTTTTGATTTTTCAAGAACAAATTTTGCTATAATTTTGCTTTGCTCTACCGCACTTAGAATTTCATGATGAAAAGGTGTGGAAGTTATTTTGTTAATGCCAAAAATTGTGCATACTTCATTAATGATTTCGTTGACAAATTCAGTTCCAAATCAGTTTTTAAGGTTTTAAATGTTCCATATTTGAGCAATAGTTTTCCACTATGGTTTTTGCAACAGTTTTTTCTTCTTTATTTTTCATTCGCAAAGCTTCGATGTATTTCGATAGCTGTCATTAACAAGTAGCTTTTCTATAGGGGACCTACTGTGCCCAGTTCTACTACCTCAAAACATTCGATTGATGTGTTTGTTCAAGATTGTCATAATTAAGCCTAGTATCGAGTTCGTTCAAAGAAAAATTTAAAGCCGTCTCCAATTATTTCACATTAAAATCGTTGGTAGACTTTTGCGTATGCTAATTTGGAGAAAACAATGTAATTCATTTTTATATGTTGATAAAACAAATCATACCCTTCAATCAATCAAAAGGAATCTGCAAATTTTTGTAGAAATAGGAATGTCAAAGCTTTGTAAGTTATTCATTGTATCGTGCATTTAAATGCCTAGTAAAATGTGTTGAAAATTTATGGTGCCATCTATTTAATAAAGAGTTTTACCGGTAAACTCCGTACTGCACTAGTAAGATTATAAGTAAAATTTTTGCTTGCAATTTTACCAATGCTAAAATTTGTTTGCAAATATTACATTTTACTCGAACTCGATACTAGGTTTTAGTATATTATTACTAGCACAAATTGTTCGCAAAACACAATTTAACCCTAAAAACATAATCTTACCTGGTAATTAATAACAGAAATACGAAATAAAATCGGGTCTAGGAAAATTTATCGCCCGTAATTCCCCGCCAGCAATTTACCGCCAGTAATTAATCGTTAGCAGTTTACCGCCGCGTAAGGTTATGGCGTAAACAATTTATAGCCTACAACTGATCACTAGCATCTTTTATCGCCAGACTATACATATAATTTATATATAGTAAATAATAATATAATTTAATAAATAACTTGCAAATAAGGTTTGTCTGAACGGGTTATTTAAGAATTAAGTACAGCTAAAAATGCAAGTTATATCCTAGGTATAGGCAAAAGCAGCACAAGTTCTTGATACCATTCGAAGTTATACAGAAACAACAAATAATACGGCTCATAGTATAATTTAAAATGTTTCGAGTACCTGTAGCCAAGCAGCAGCCCCAAAGCTATCCAGTATAGATACAATGAAACGAACGATCCGAAATATTAGAAGTCGAAATTTTGATGTCCCAGCACTTCCAAGGCGTCGTCGTACGGACAAAGTTTTCACAAACGAATATAAAACATCATGCAATGGAGAATTGTTTCTGCAATTTGAAGTGAGCACTGGTATTCCGATGGGACTTTCACTGTTCACTTACTTTTTTATCAACTGTAACTGATACATGGATTCAAGGAGAAAATATCGTTACCATTAGTTTATACATTATTACCTACCAAGTCTGAAGAAATTTCTGTATCTCTACTAGAGCAGCTGAGAGTATTGGAACCGGCTATGTCTCAGCAATCAATATGGATCGATTTTGAGATGTCGATGATGAATGCTTGCAGAAAAGTTTTCCCTGACGCTTCGCAACGAGGTTGTTTTTTTGCACTTTTCGCAATGTAATTTTCGTTCCGTTCAAAATAATGGATTGAAACAGCGTTATGAAACTGATGCTAATTTTGCTTTAAATATGCGAACTTTGGCAGCAATTCCGTTTGCTCCCCACTCCTATTATTACGATCGTTTTTTGAAAATTTGTGTGAAAATGGTATTTTTCCTTCAGAATCACAAGAAGTGGTTGATTATTTTGAGAATACATGGATTGGACGCCCAACCGGATGACATCTTCGTCGATTACCAAAGTATTCCCATGAAATGTGGAACGTACACAAGCTTGTTTTTGAAGGTTTACCAGGAACGAATAATTCTGTTGAAGGCTGGCATAGAAGATTTGAGGAACAAGTCGCTGCTTCTCATCCCAACATTTGGAAATTTATCTAGTGTTTTAAACAAGAACAAAGTATTAACGATTTGCGTACTGAACAATATCTAAGTGGAAGTGATCCGGGCAACAACTAAAGAAGTATCGCGACTATGAAGAACAAATTAAAAGGCTTGTTATTGCATGTGATGAGCGGGATGTTATTGTTGATTATCTGAGAGGTATACCGCATAATCTATCTTATTAATAACGTGAATACTGTGTTGTAACATTTATATAGTCTCTTATTAATTAATTACTTACTTACTTAATCTTATAATTAGTTTAGTGTAAAATTAACTAATTTTTATTGTTTAAAAAATGGATTTTTTTAATTTATGTGGTACATGTAACTATTATAATACATAATCTACCTATTAAATCACATATTTCCATACAAGTGCTTTTTATTTCGTACTGCACTCTTATAGTATTCCCTCATAATAAATTATTATATATTATATAAAAATGATACAATACAATACATCTACAAACATTACGAAAATTAATCATGAGTTTCTCCCACTTAATCACCTCAGAGTAAAAATAGAACCACGTGTGTTCAAATGTCATAGGATTACAGTAACAACTTTCGAACCAATTCTCTCAATATTTCAGAACAACCTGATTTCACAAAAGTGCCGGAAAATTTTATGAGAGTAAAATCTGAAAACACCGCCCCTTCTCATTTATTTACGATGTTATTGTTTTATTATTTGAGAGGTCAATCGCACAATCTATTCCATTAATAAATTGAATACATACATTTCACATGTTTTGCCTTTATTCGTAAAAGTTCTACCTTATTATTAGGTTGTCTTTGCCTATACCTTGGACGTATCTTGCATTTTTAGCTGTACTTAATTCTTAAATAACAGGTACAGACAAAACTTATTTGCAAGTAATTTAATAAAATATATGTATGGCCTGGCGATGAAATATACTAGCGATCAATTGGCTATAAATTGTTTACGCGATAAATTGACGCGACAGTAAACTGCTAGCGATTAATTGCTGGCGATCCATTGCGGGCGATAAATTTTCCGAACCCCAATAAAAACACATCCCGGCACTCGCAACTTGAAAACAGCAAAACGTCAACTTGATATTTTTACAATACTTGGCACATCATCTCAAGGTGTTTTTTCGCGAAGAATCCAATGGCTTTGCTAGGAAACAGGTAACTCGCGTAAGTAACGAAATATTCGCGATGTTAATAATTTCCCATTTTGAGAAGCTTATGTTCCAAGGAGACAAAATTATGCTGTGCAATGCATGATCCGCCATGTTATGGTAAATATTGAAATTAAAATAACTAAATGAAGAATTTTATTGGAAAACTCAATGTGAAGACGCCGGATAAATTTATATATGTATATACACATATATGCAAAGCTAGGCACAAGACCGTCAATCCGTTAATCGTTAATTAACGAAGTTAACTTATCGAGTAACGGATTAACTTTTCAGAATATTAACGGACTCTTTAACTTCTGTTAACTTTCCATAAGACCGTTAATCGTTAATTAGGTACTTCCTAAGTATTACGAAAATGGCGTTATGCTTTGACTACTTTGGGTCGTATATGTATGTGTATGTGGCTACGCGTAGGCTTCGTGCATAGAAGCCATCACGCATTCAGGAGAAGATCAAGCATATCTCGAATCACTCCTACCGACAATTACAGAAACTGTATTTAAATTAAAGAATATCAAGGCTAAGAGCCTTGTGGATTCCACAGCTTCAGCCAATGCCTTATTAAAGGGCATAGTTTGGACATCTTCTGGACGATGAACAATGCCAACTTGCTGCGGCTTTTCACCAGTGATCTCCAGTATTTTGATTCTCCCGTAATTTTAATTTGATTCCGAAATATTTATTATAACAAACTAAGATTTTTATATTGTTTTTTTATCTATCTTCCACGTCCTACCTTAACTTTCCCAACCAAAACATTTTTTTTATAAGCAAGGGTATTATACCCTTAGCACATTACGCGCTAGAATGTGATCCAATTACGTTAATTTATCGAATGATAATTGCTGGGTAAGGCAGCATACGATATCTTGACGGTAATTCGATTTGATAGATGACACTTCTCAATTTTGTAAACTGTAAACTGTGAATTATGAAGTAATTTGTGAAAAATTGAATCGAGCCTTGTACTAGATGTATAACGTGAGATTTTTTTTTCAATAAATAGCCTTGGAAAATATTCAAAATTTATCAGCAAATTTCACAATTGACATCTGACAGTGATAGCTGGAAAATCAGCTGATTTTTCCAATAACTTGCAGTTCCTCACCACTGAAAGCGCACTTATCGACAAAACGAATGACTAGTAATGCAAAATTGCAAACGAATGAGCTTGTGGAGGCGTAATTGGTGCAATGACGGAACGAATGATCATTGCGCCAATGATGCAATATCACACGAGCTATGCAATGATCATTGCTCCGCCAATGATCATTGATTGTTTCATGTGTCTAAGGTATAATTCGTTTGATATACTTGCTCATTTCACTAATCCAATAACATAAAGATTACAATTACTATTAGGAGGTAACGATTAATGTTAACTTCCGTTAAATCTTCTGTAAAGTAACGATTTAACGTTTAACGAAGTTAACTTTTTTAGAAACGAATTAACGATTAACGAAGTTAATTTTTTTATTAACGGTGCCCAGAACTGTACATATGGATAGAAACGGAAGGGAAATAGTCGGGTGGAGATTCCATCAAAATTTGGTGAGAAATTTTAATTATGATTGTGGATTTTCAGAAAAAATAGCTGCTGACAGGCTATAAGGTCGCTGGCGTCAAGGCATCGGTCTTCTAATGTTTCTCTCCCACCGCAGAAATAAAGTTGTTTGCTCCAGTGGTAACAAAATTTATTTTATCAAATTGTGATTGGGATATTTGATATTGTTTATACACATTTTTTTTTGTATTATAATTTTCATTTTAATTTATTGTTTTAGTAGCCTTTGTTGATAACAAACTTTGCACATTATTTTTCCATTAATTATTGTTTTATTTCAACTTTTTATTATAAGTTTTAAGATAATTATGACCTTATGGGAATTTAATTTGAAATTAATTGTATTTTTGTTTGAATTTGAATTAAAATTAGTGCTAGTTTTGCTTGACATTTTAAATTGAATCTAATTGCAATTTTTGCACAATCTTTAAAAATTAAATGAATTGTAGCCTTTGCTTGAAATTCAATTAAGATTGGTAGTTGTAGTTTGAGTTAAAATAAAATTGGCAGTATTGCATTAATTTTTGGATTTTTACAAAATTTGCTAGGCCGTACATATAGATCACGAATGGGCTTCTAAAAACGAAAGAATAACTGAGAATTACTTAATAATCGGAATTTTATGTAAATTTAATACATTAATTTATTAAGCCTTTATTTCATGACGACATTCCAATTGTATCGAAAAACTCTATTCATCTATAAGTGCTATATTTATATAATTGAGTTTATGGTATGGATCTGAAGAAATTTAAAAAGTTATGTTTGAAAACATGTTGTTTAACCATATTTTTACTACATTTATTTACACTCCAAGAAAAATAAATATAAAGGTAAATTTAGTATTTTTTTGCTTGTTCGGAAGGATGAAAGTACTTCATTCATTTCATTTTTAACATTTTGATGAACGCTTAGTAGAGCGATTTTATTGGCGGGACCAAAAAAGCAATTTAAAAAAAATTAATAAGAAAACAAATTTTATTTTTTTAGGGCATTTTAAATATAACTATGTAAAATGCCCTAAAAAGAAAACAAATAATTTTTTAAGCTATTTAAATAAAATCATGTGATGCTAGTGGAAAATCTTAGTTACCATATTTTAATTATTTACAACAAAAGTTGGTTGTTTTTAGGACGAAAAAGCTATTAAACTTAGATTTAATATTACCTTTCAACTGTGAACAAAATTGAAAATACCACTGCGATTAAGCTACGGTGTATCAAAGTAAGCTACCATCTACTTATACATACATACTGGATTACTTATTGTCTTTCTCTATTTAGCACACGTTTTTGCTGGTTGCTTTACCTGACAGGGCCACGGAAGAAAGATATAAAATGACAAAACCAATTGTTGTGAGCCATTATATTTAAAGAATTGTGGGTAAAAATTTGGCTTTTCAGATTAATAAAAGTATAGGCTACAACGATGGAGGCTGTTTGAACCCATCAAACCCACCCCATATATACGGCCTTGCAAAACTGGTGTTAGATATAATTAACAAAATTAATATAAGCTAGCACTTCAGTGTTATTATTTCTGCTACACACCGTTCCAAAACATATGTACATTGTATTTTTTTTTTTGCTTTTTACTTTTTTTTTATTAACAGTGTTATTAATTTCTGCAAAGGTTAAGAGTCTTTCCACAGGAGCCGATGACGGGGGGGGGGGGGGGGGAAGAGTATCGTACTTAATGATTTTCTTTTAGTATTGCATTCTAATGCAAACGCTGTAAACTCTGGACTGATGTGTTCATAAACGGTATCTAGATCTCCCCTTAGTTATCACTGAAAGATGTTTACACTACCAATGAATCAATCCATCATCACTCACTGATAATGAAATGTATTTACCCTAACACTAATCGTTTAAGCACTTATCTATAATTCGGTTAGATTATAGCTAGAAATAAATACGGTTTTCATTTAACTTGATCAGGATATGTTATACCTATTACTGTAGCCTGTATTGTTGACGTTGATGGACATTATTTTTTATTTTCTTTACATTTGTAACATTTTAAATTTCTGCTTTTTCAGAGCACTATGTCCTGCTTTACGACAGATTTTACTTTCTTTGTTATCTTTTTTACTCTGGTTAGCGGCTTAGCCACATTCACAAAAATTAAGATTAATTTAATTAATATAGTGATTTCACTTTAGTTATAACAATTATTTTAGAAACAATCTGCTTACTGCTTTCAATCCATTCAAGACAGTTGCCTCATATTATTGAAATTAGATTTGAATTTCTGTTTAGCAAAAGTTGTGTGCGGCAAAGAAAGTTACACTATGCAGCAATTTTCAATAAACTACATTTCATTTCAATTGGAATTTGCACGTAACAAAATCTCCGAAAGAAAATCGATTGTATGCAAAATCCTTATGTATATAGCCTTCATTGTCATATTCAAAACTTAAATCCGAAATCCCTTCTTGTTACAACTTTCCTGAAAATGCAATCAAAGAAAGAGGACGAAGAGAAAGACAAAAACTATTATCTCAAATGCAAATTGTAGAGAGCTAATTTAATCTACTTTAATGGAATTCATGCAAATTGCTCAGAATTTTAATTTATATAGTATTTTAGACAGTGCTATTTTAATAGCGTAGCATCACAACCGTATGAAATTTCACATTTTGAGTTTGTTTAGGAATAATCTCGTTGGAATAACTCATTAAGTCAATGTCACTCTAACCCAAATTTGTGAAAAGGTTCTTAGATTTCCAGAAATGTTTCTGTAAACCTTAAATTGTATATGATATTGCTAAGGGGTCATTTACTCCCTTCATAAGCGTAGATTAAATCATATCTATGCAATGGACTTCGCTGCAAAAAGAAGATTGAGGTTTTTTCTGCTTTGTCTGAAATTTATTAGATTGTCTTTTGAGATACTGCAAAGAAAGATTTCTTAATATAGCATAGACATTTTTGATTGAAAACGAGTTTTGTGTGCTTCGAATCATGTATAATTATATATATAATTATAATCTTCAATCAAATGAAATAGTTCAAACTGATAAGAGAACTGAGATTAGGATCAATTATTAAGCCGTGCCGCAAGTAATAGTTATTATACAGAGACCTTCTGCAATACCTGGTCGCGAAAAAGAGCATTTTAAATATCTTAACATGACGATTCTAACTCAAAACATCGATTTGACACATTGTGAGATCTAGACTCGAACATAGGAGGAAGTGTTCCGGTAAAAAGGACAACTCAGCGTTTAAGATTTCAAATATAAAATTTTATTCAAACTATTGCTTAAAATTAAATATCACAGTACAAAAAATTGAATTAATTCAATCAACAAAAATCTACCTATAAACTATTATAGAATCCAATAATAAATTCAACGAAAACATAAACACTCGTATCGTTGCCTCCTTCGTTCCTTCAGTTCTGGAAAAAGAAGAAGAAGACCAGAATAAATCGCGCGCCTGTAAACAGAATGAAGGTATAAATGTTGATGCTGCTATTGCGTGTGAGCATCAGGGTAGCAAAATGCTCCTTGCTACTGCGTGAGAGCAGAAGGGTGGCAAAATGCTGCTTGCTATTGCGTGCAAGCAGAAGGGTAGCAAATTGATTTACAGAATAAAAGTGTAGCAGATTTAATCTCTGCGCAGAATTATTCTTCTGCTTAGGTGTAGGAAATAACAGGAATTTTCAGATTAGTCTCTGAAATATAGAATTAATCTTCTATGTTAGAGGCTGAATATATTATTCTTCAATTTAGATTAATCTCTAAGCCAGATGAACCCTATACGAAGAAAGATTTTCTGCTGCGTCTCGTCAGCCATTATTATTCATTATTATTATCCAATTATAAGTTCTCGCCTTTTGGGATTTCCCTAGCAAAGTTTCTAGCATTAAATTTGTGCCTAAGGCGAAATCAGCTAACTGTGTCATGGCATTTTGACATGTCATATGTAAATACACTGGAGTTATGTGACTTTCGAGGTAAGTTGATCATATTTTATATAATTTGTTGAAATTAATAATGATTTTGTATATTTTAGGTGATAAATCTTATTGGAGAAGTCTTTTGACGCCGTTGGATATACAGGAGAAAGTTCCCAACTATCAGATAAGTGTTTTTTATTTTTATTCTTTTGAAGTTTAAATTCTGTGTGGATTTTTTCTATTTCTATTTTTAGGAATATATATCCATAACAACAAGGGAAGCATCGGGGAAATATACTACGTCGGTGGACTGAACACACATGCTATTATAGATATGTCCCTGTTACCTTTTCGCAACAGATAGCGTTGCATGAACTGAATTAGAAAACAACCATTATTATGTACATGTGTTATGAATAGAAGATCAACCAATTTTTTTTGTGAATCTAGATAATCAATTAAGTAATGTGAATCAAGAATTGGTTTATTATCACTTGTTGGCTAGATAATTGTGGTTTGGCGAAAAGCAAGACCTTACACAATAAATGCAAACAGGTTTTGCCTAAATGATGGCACTGTAAAAGTTGGAGTGCATCGCATTTCATAACAAACTAAAAATTATTGGGCTTGTTGTGACCTGGTTAAATAAAAATATGAAAACAAAGAATTCGCGGTGACATGGTAGCTGAAAAAGCTAAGAATGTTCAGTCTGTTGGATTCGATGAGAGAGATCAAATTACAGTTGATTGTACACGGTTATATAGTATCAAGTGAATAACATGAATATGTGAAATGATAAAAGTTAAATAAAAAGAATAAATATATATACTATATATATGAGATATAATAAAATACTTTAAGTGAAGTATTTTAATGCTCTGTTCGACGGAGCTCGCTACTTGGTGATAGTAGTAGTCACTAAGATCACAACACATATACCTAGATAATTACCCTTTTTTATATGGATTGTGAACTTTGCATGTTAAAAGCTATCCATTTTAATAAGTTTTAATTTAATATATATTTTTTTGAGAAATCGTTAAAACCTAACGTTAAAAGAACTCCAAAAAAAAAACAACTTATTTATACCGACCTAAGGATTAAATATTCTAGAGACCTAAATTGGGGCAAGAACCTAACAACTAACTAAGAGTTGTGCGGCACAGAGTAATCATTCTTCAGCTATATAAGTTGCAGTTGCGTGAGTTTTTTGATATCTGAAACAGTTCTGACTTCACAGATTGGTGCTGTTCTGGCGTCCGAAAGAGTTGAGACTTCTTGGATTAGTTATCATGATCACCACAGTTGTGGATATGGTAGACCATGGTGCCAATGATTCCAGTCAACTCAGTCGGTTTGGTTCGGCGCTTCAGCTGGCTAACCGTGCGTTACCTTAAGCACTTGAAACAACATATAAGGGTAATCTTCGGGAAAAGAATGGGTGCACTCATGAGCAAAACCTCAGAATACATCAGATCCCAATAACAACCTGACTTTGTTATTGTCCCCAGGGAAGACTATAACTAAATTAAAATTTGCATTATAATCATTATGATAGCATACATTTTTTCCAGAAATTGTGCGGAGATATTGCATAATATAAGGAAATTAATTTTTGAGTGACAAGAGAAGCGAAAACTTTCTGTATTTCTTGCAGACTTCATTTTGTCAATGGATGCGTGTCCGGAAAATGTTACTCCCATAAGTAGTAGTCATGCATACAAAATGTTATGGGTGTTGGAACTAAAACATTGTTACTGAAAACCCTAATCTGTCAAAATATTATTAGATTACACACGTGTCAAAGCGAACGAAACTGTAGAATGAATGAAAGATGTTAAATATTTATTTATAGAAAAGATTGAAGTTATTTCGGAGGTAGTCAGTCCCTGGTCCAGAAGCAGGAAGTAGTGCATCCACTGGTTCGCTGCAGGGGTCTTTTCCGAAGGTCATTGTAGGTCATTTTCAAGTAGATATGCCGATGTGACTGTCTGACAATTTGCGATTTTTGGCATAAAAATGTTTGAGACATTGCAGTGATTGCATCGGCAGCTTTTAATTTTCAAAAAGCTCTCGCCGTCGCAATATCTGGAAAAAATGCATGCTATCATAATATAAATCCTCCCTACGAGGTATCACAATTCCGCGATAATCTCGCACCCAGACTACCCCACTAACAAAATACCTGAAAGTTTCGCACACGGTGGAGTCGCTGCAACGCTGATTGACTCTAACGCCACTGCACTTGAAGACAGGTGTTCCGTCCTGATGCATCCTTGGATTGATCACTGTTAACACCAACAAATCGGGGTAGAGCCCAGCAGTATGATGCGGACTGTTTCGCGAAGCAATACACCTGTGGGTCTGAATAGCTTAGACTCGGAATAGACAAAATCTATTTTCAAGCGAATTCAAAATCATTCCCTCTTGAAAAATTCATGCAGACAAAATTAAATCAATCATTATTTGGTTCGTTCACGTTCAGTATTTGCCAATAGAATGAAAAAAATTGTTCATAATTAATTCTTAATATCTCAAATGCGTACCTACATAGAGAAGAATTTCAATTTTTTAAATTAATATATTTATAGCGTATGTCTACACCAGCTTGCACAAGCATTCACCTTTCAATAAAAGTGCAGGTAAAAGCACTCCGCAAGTCGATGACTGGCAAAGACCAGAAATTATCCCAAGATCAGCAACATTGGAAATAGGTCAACCCGAGCTTCCTACGGAAAGGAAAATAAGATCGGCATGGTAAGCGGGAAAAATTATTAATAATTTCATTTTGTTTAATTGATATGAGTTCGTATTACAAGTTGTGAGATACTTATTTTATTGCTATAGTGCATTTGTATAGGTATTTAGATAAATTTTTATATTATTGAGTTTTAATATACATAGTACGACAAATCTGTGCGGTGTTCGTAGTTATTATGAAAAAAGGTCCTGCAGAAAACAGCGTAGTTGTTCGAGAATTCGGAAATGTGCTACTCGGTACAGACGTCTCGAAACAAAATAGATCTCATATGGACTTTTTCCGCCTAATAATAAATCGGTTATACGATGAGCTCGAGTTGCCTTCCCAGCATTTATTTTTTTAAGAGCTTGTTTTTACAACCTACTCGAAGTTTTCTGCCGATCTCTATTTTATAGAAAACAAAACGTAATTTCCAAAACCGTTCGACTGTCTTATTGAGATCCTCTTCTTCTGAATATATAATTATGAATAAGTTTGATCCATCCTTCCTGACACAATCCAGGACCAATATGGTATTTTGCAGCGTGGGAAGATTTGGACCCAGCTTTATTTGTCCTATGGATAATAATTGAAAGAAGAACTCTGCTCCAATAAGTAGATGAATTCTGTCTGGTCGATTGAACCCAGTATCAGCTAATTGAATGTTGTGTGGTGTGGTCCATTTCGACACATCCAGTAACTGGGTTGGCTGATAAGAGATGATACGGTCGAGTACATATGCCTCTAGTCTTGTGGAGAACCCATTGACCCTTGTAGCTGGATATTGACTCTTCTTTTACTTTGCTACTGACCCTTACCAAGGCTTTGAATACCTAAGGAAGCAGGGAAGGTCGCCTTCCCCAGTTTCTTGACTACCTTCCCCATGAGTAGGTTTAATTGCGAGCCGGATTCAAGAATAGTTCGACATTCCACTACTCTTCCATTTCCGTCTATAAGTTTAACTAGCACAGTACCAAGCAGGGCATATCCCTTGGATTGAGGTTACGCAAAGGCCGTTAGACTGAATAGTGGTTCAGTGTCAATCTTACTGGATGGAGTCAAGCTGGATTCTGCTAGTCTGTTATTCGACGGTTTGCCCAATGTATTCTCTCCTGATTGTCTGATTCGCGCTTGACCATACTGGATGGCTTGTGGATTCATAAGTTTAGGGTATGGCCAATTTAGTGGTATGTGTTTTATCTCCACATAACTCGCCACCATTTTCGCCAACTGGAGGACCTCCCAATGATGATTCTTCATTCGATTTAGACTGCTGATGTTGAATGACTGTACTAGTTTTATTTGTTTTAATAATATTCGTATGCGTGGTGGTAATGGTACCCTCCCAGTATCGACTATTTGAGCTACCCAATTTAGGTCGTCAGCTTCCTCGAATTGGTTTATTTTTGTAGCTAAATATTGCCTGAACTCCTCGCCCGGTGTCTCTGTCTTGTGGTAGTAATCCGTAGCAAAATATGCATGGTATAACGACGGTGACAGTAATCCTCGGACTTCTTGATCAGTAGCTTCAAACCGTGACCACGCTAAATCCAGACGTGCGAGTCTTTCTTCGTAATAACTATACGTTTTCCTATCCACAGGATCCTTCTCATAGTTGGCTAGTATGTCTTGGATCTACTTGCCATGGTGATTTTGGGCTACAGCCAAAGGGACCATTGATATGTCAATCTTCGGCGGCATCCTTTTTAATATAATGGCTCAGCAGATTGCGCTTTACTTATATGCAAAGTGTTCTATTGAGCGTGCTGCATCACGTCGGGATCAACAAACGTTAAGGCAAACACTTTTGGTAGGTTGAAGTGATTCACCTTAACCTTGTTGTTGTGTATTCGGTGTTTCACCGACTGAAAAGTAAGTTACTGATTAATATCTGGAGCTACTAGGTTCTTATACCGGCAGTAATAGCGATTAAAAAATATTTTAATAGAAAACTCAGCTGTTGTCCAAAAACGAATGAAAAATTTTATTCAGTTTAATATCGCTTACATAAAAATTGCTGATTCAATTCACACCACATATCTCTCCTAGAAAATTCTGGCAAGCTTGCCACCGCGATAAAGCTTGATACTTGACCTGGGATTATGTTGCATCTGGCGATCGGTGAGTAATTTATGTGCGTAACTTGAGTAATGAATGTGCGAATAAATTCTAAATAATACACATAAAGAAACTCGGGACTTTTAATGCAATTTTGTAGTTTTATACAGTCCTATTGTCACTATAACATTCAACTAGCACACCCATAAATCTTCGAGGTGAAGGAGTTCACGGAGATTTGTTGTTTCTGCACTAAAAGGTTCGTCTAGTGTATTTATACAAGAATCCACTTTTAACTAGTGTGTCGTTTCGGAAATAACTGATTCACTTTTGGTGTGGTATATTATTACTTTGCAGCTTATTCTCTATTCCATTGAGATGTCTGCTTGTCTGTCTGTCCGCCTGTCCGCCTTCACGATAACTCGCTTTCTAAAAAATATATATATTTAAGTTCGAAAATGGGACAAATCAGGCAACTCCTTCATAAAGGGTTGCCGTACAACAATTTCGTTTTTAATATATATTTAGGGACGCGTCGTTGTAGAGAGCTGAAATTATGTACACGACGTTTACACAAAAATTGAAAATATGATTTCATAAATGCACTAAAGCGGGCAACCCCATCTTGGTGCTGCCATATAAAAATGTAGTTTTTTTACGTATACTGTAAAAGTAGAAGTGTTTATCGTATACTAAAAATTTCTACAAAATATGAAGTCATATAAATTGGTAATAATCATTTTTACTGTCCGATGAACCGTCGTAGAAATTTATGCGAAGAACCACTTCAACAATCAAACTTGCACAGAGAACTGACCATACGAAATTATGTAAGGGCATTCATCGAGCGTATCGTAAAAATTGATCTTAGACCATTTTTAGCTTTTTGCATGTTAATAGTCTCATTACATCTCCTCAATTAATAATTTTAGAAATGCTTCTTTTGAAGAAATCAGTTACAACACTTCTGACTACTTCGTATAGTAAATCGGTATGTCTGAATTTTCCATATTTTATAAACATATGTTCTGTAATATCCTAGGGATTCTCTATCGGGCTAATGTCTGGAAATTTCGGTGGCCATTGTTTTACATCTATCATCTTTTCATTCAACCATATTTTTACAAATTTGGAAGTGTGCTTCGAGTCTGTATCTGTTACTTTCCGATGAACTATTCTAGATATAAATGGTTTTCGCGGAAAATTATCGCGGAAAGTTAATTTCAAGTGAAAACTTGGTTTAATAGCTTATAAATATTGTTTTTACTGAGTTATTAAAAATTTGGATAATTGCTTTCATTTGCGACAACTGTACAAGGGTGAGATTTACGTGAAACATCACCATCAGTAGATAAATTGAGCTATTATACATGCCATAGTAGGGATTCATATCAAAAGCACAAAACTTTTATATTGTGCTTAGAATAAAAGCTATAAAATTTATATAAAAAAAAAGAAAAAGAGAACCACAGGCTATATATAGACACCAACATTGGAGCCAGCCACACTCATCAAGCAGGGCGTGGTTGCCCATGCGTCGCATAGGTTAGGGCGTATAGGTACATCATCGTAGCAGAAGACTTTTAAAAATTCTCGTTTTTAACAATATATTTGAACGCTACCTGGGAACTCGGCTACGTATAGAGCTGAAATTTTGTTTCATCATAAAAACAGTGAATAAAACTTTAAAACTAAACTAAATCGGGCAACACGTTCTTGGTCTTGCCTTACAAAAATTTAGATTTTTTACGCAAACTGTATAAACGATCAATCCTTGACTTTTCTATTTCACTGAAAAGATCATCAGTTCAGTACTTGTTTAAAACTCGAGTAGTCAGACCAGTGAAATATATTTTATAAAACTTGGTTGATTGCCGTTTTTATTTCTTTATTTTTGTATCTTAATAAATGCGAGAACAAATATAATTCACGCCGCACAATCACAGTAGCTTATCTTTTTTCCACACTTAGGAGTTCTATGTTCTATGATTTTAAATACCAGTACCAGTCAAGTACCAATACTCATACTAAAAAAAATATTTAGTCTAAGGTCAAATTTATTTTTAATTTAATTTAATTTTATTTTATTTTTACTTTGATTCGAAAATTTACCAGTGCTAGTAAAAATATTGGTAATGTCCCGTACAACAATTTGTAGTACTCAGGGTCCAATACTAATACATCCGGAATTAAGATTATTTTTTTTTCATTTAAGTGCTGATTAAGTACTAAACGAATATCGATTGTTGAACTTGCGCATAAATAAAGCAGTTCAGAAGTTCAGTTCACCGTAAGTAGATATCATAAGAGTTCCAATTTTTCGAAATTCACATCTACTTTTTGATGCGTAAAGCAATTAAGTTTTGCAGTACTGAAGTATTACTGTAAATGTACTGAAATTATGAATTAAAAAAAAATGTTACAAAGTCCAAAATACTTAATCAGTACCTTTTAAGTTCTGTATAAGTATTCGTAAAACTTCGTTCAGAAATTTATTCTTATTATTTCTATAAGTATCTAAGCAGTACCTTGGCAGTGCTGAATATTGGAATTGAATGTTAGTGTGTCTGTTTTCTATGTTGGTCATTTCTTGAATTCTGTTATACATTGTTCCAATGGGCGAAAAGAAGGATGTAACATTTTCTTAATGTCTTTAATATAAGATTCAAATTTATAAGAACTGTTTTGGTCAACGGTAATAAGCCCGGGATGCTAAAATACGTATAGCTAAACTTTGCTTAAAACGTTGTTTAGTGCTAATGGGCCTGTGTAAAGTAGAAATACCCTGAATTCAGATGCGTTCCTATAATTTACAAAATGGACAGTTCTGCTTGTTCGTTGAAATTCTGAACATGACTTAACATAACAAAGTTCCAATCTTTTATTAAGCTTTTCCACCTGGTCAGATTTGAATTTGTGCGAGTATGGCTTACCAAGCCATATTTGAATTAACTTTTTACAGACTCCTTCGTCAACAAGATGCATTTTGTCCAGTGGAGATTGATCGGTCGCTGTTGAGATGGTCACTGTAACATTTTCCATCCAGTAACAGTTGCTCTACTTCTAAAAGTAGGGTCGCTTCTTAATGGCGCATCAACTTCCGGGTAAACTACTACTCTGTTTCCATTTCTTCAAACCACACTCTGGCCCCTTGTAAAACATTTCGGACAACAGTTATATCCTCCATGTGATTTAATTTGTTTTACAGAGGCCATTGCAGGTGCGTCGCAAAGGCAGGAGTGAAATTTTATAGTACCTATAGTGCTTTGAATTATATATTACACCATTTTCGAATATGTATTCCATTTCAATAACGAAATTCTCCAAAAAATTGTTAAAAATTTCAGGCTTTTTAAAGCCTTTAAAACAACAACAAAAGCTTTAGATGCTAATATATCACACAAATTATTTACACAACCTGAAATTATCCCAAACTTGCACTTCCGCTGGTTGTAATAAGGCTCCGTCTATATTAAACGATGTATATATAACGGAAATATTTTGACTTTTGTATTGTTGTAATACATATGATATAATTCGCAAGCTTACTTCTACTCCGAAGTGAATATATTGGCCATTATCCATTGGCTTTATATGTTTTTGTTCTGTCAGCACTGGAGTTGACAATAATGTCCTGGCATCCTGGGGCTAATTATGATGCCCTTCGTCGATTAAAATTTTTAGTAGCTTAGACAAATCTGTAATTTTAATGTTACACGATGTAGCCCATTTCCGTAACTTCATAGAAAACATATTGGAATCGTCTTTACTGACTTTTGTTGGGCTTATAGTTTGCTGTTGCTTTATTGCATTTAATATTACTTTGCCGCGTCATCGTAAGATATCGGCTCAATTACAGCTTCGTTATCAGTACATCTGTTTCCATCAATTTGGACTAGATAGTAGACTAAGAAATATATTTATTGATACTTACTATGAACATTACTTTTAATGTTTTCTTTCCTTAAGTTAATTTTTCTATTTTTGTACAGAACAGTACGAACGGTCTTGATGCTTCCTACTCAGGGATGCAAAATGCTTTCAAATTAATGTTTTTCCAACACTGGTTTTTGTTTTGGCATGTTAGACAATATGATGTTCAAACTCTTGGACGAAATCAACTTGAGAACTACGCTTATGTCATTCCTGACAACTTCTTCATGTCAAATAGCTAAATGAATATCATTTCAGTACTGCTTTAGTATTAATTACCAATTGTGGAAATTTCGCAATAAAATTCATTACGGCATCAGTACTGATACCCGTTATTAAATATAGCACTTCATAATGATATATTAAAGTCCACATAAACAACCTTACGATAGCTGAGAGGTTGAGAAGGTTGACTTTCACGCTGTAGGATCAGGTTCAATTCCCAGGTAAGCTTACATACATTTACATAATTTTTGTTTCGCATTAAAAAAGCTAACAATCTAATCATAGGATCAAAAAAATATACTAAGTTAGTTAACATGAATAAATTAAAAATGTATGTTTTTTTTTATTAAGCTTAACACACTCTGCAGTACTATACCGATATTGACTTTCAGTAACGATTAAGAACCAACAAAGAAAACTAACAGTTTTAAAAATCAGTCCAGAATAGATTTTAATTCAGTACTGAATAGATTTTGAATTCAGTACTCCAGCGTCTAGAATTCCGTAAATGTTCCGCTTGAATTCTGCATGTTTCAGTATTGGGAGGGGAAATGAGTTCCGATAGACTCCCTCTGGAATTCAGATCTGTTACACGGGGTCCACTGTCAGTTCTTGCCAGTAGCTCCCAATACTTTCCAGAATTTACCACTACTTTACTGGTACTTACTTGTAATTACTGGTTTTTGTAAATAGGTACTAAATTTATACAAATTAGTAATTACAATTAAGTACCAGTAAATTTTCACCCTTTAAGTATTTTCTAGTTTAATATAATTTTTAAGACGCATAAATGGTGTACACAAAATTTTTTTTATTAAGTCAATGTATTCTATTGCACATAATCATATGTAACTTACATAGCAGTGTATCAAATCCGTATCATGTATCATATTCTTCCTTATTTTCTTCCATCTACTCTAATAATAAATACTCCAACTTTGCTTTATGTTGAAAAAAATCCTCATAATATGCATCAAGTCATTGTCTACCACAATTTATTTTCACAACGCGCTATAAATGGAGTGTTGTACTGGCGAGTACTGGGAAGTATTGACGAGTAAGCACTGACGAGTACTGGTAAGTACTTGGAAATACTGGTACACACCAGTATCAGTTTTCGTACTGGTACGCAAAACATTTTAAGTACCAGTAAAAAATACTTTTACTTATAATTTTATTTCCAGTATAAGTACTGGGATATGTAATGAGTAGCAATTTACTTGAATATCATAAAACTCTGCTAAAAACCATACAAATCAAATCGAATGTGCAAAGTATTATAAACTGAAAGCAAAAAATTCTGACGAAAGAATTGGTGCATCACATCTCTTCTCCGTTTGCCAGGCTGTAAGCGGGCAGCCAAATAATCCAAGTGAAGAAAAATGTCTCGGAAAACAAATGAAACATGAAATTAATGCAAAACACCACCAATGGAAACCCTGCGAAGTAGTTACCCGATTGGTGCCATTTTCGAAGTTTACTTTTTTCTATATAGCCCGTGTGCAAAATTTCAGTTCTCTAAGTAAGCGCGTTCTTGAGTTATCGTGAGGACAGGCGTACGGATGGATGGACAGACGGACATGCACAAATCAAAATAACTTCTACCAATATGCTTGCGTGTTCAATCCATTTTGATCTACCACCATTACTCTTGTGCGTTACAAACAGAATGACAACCTTAGTATATACACTATGATTTCATCTAGGGCATAACAATTATTCTAAAGGTGACGTAGTAATGATATATTACAACGATTTTAGAAAAACAACTGGTGTGCACAATCACAATTCGTAACCTTTTTCAACGCTTACGCGCTCGCAGTCTCTAAAAACCACAACGAATGTGCAAAACTGTGATCATAAGAAACTAAAAATAAAAAGTTCTACGGAAATAAATTGCTAGAAGTAATCATGTGCTATCGCTACCGAGATATATGTACATATGCGAAAAAGTAGTTGTTCTATGCGGATTCTGGACCACTTTTTCCATACAAAAAGTGTCCGGAAAATTCCAACACATTTGCATCTTCTTCTTCCTCTGGAGGTACGGTGAGCAATTTTGAGGTGGTTCTGAGGTCGCTTTTGTACTGAAAATTAACATTATACTATGACAGTACCAGCCCACTTTTTCCATACAAAAAGTGTCCGGAAAATTCCAACTATTTTGATGGCTCTGGACCGAGGCTCTGGGCCCCTGGGGGATTCCGTCTAGTGGTCTACGTCACAGGGCCTGCCTGGGGGAATTCATTCCTACCGTCTGGCTGACCAGGGGATGATATCAACTGATTAGCTGATCCCCGTCAGCTGTTCAAGCTCTTGCCTTGCCTGATTTTTTAATAAATTGAGGTACGGTGAGCAATTTTGAGGTGGTTCTGAGGCCGCTTTTGTACTGAAAATTTGGCATTTTGTGAAGGGGCGGGAAGCTTTATTAGTGGAGGTTGCTGGTTAAGTTTGATCTGGTCTTGGAGGCTACAATTTGACCTTGAGGTGCCCCCTCCTGTGTCTGGGTACTGGAGGCTGAGAGCTTTAGTGGCAATATCTGATACTATGACTAGGACTGTCTGGGGGTGTTGGACTGGGCTACGTTACCTGTACCAAGGCTTGGGTAGAATCTGTGCGCCTTAAGTAATGATGTGAAATACCCTAAGCGAATTTAAATCGAGGACTGTATACTTGTCAGCTTGAGTTTGGTTTCAGTTGTTTTCTTTAGTATGAGTGCCTGTGGTATGTTGGGCTGGGCTACTTGGTGGCTGAGGAAACGTTACCTAGGGCATGTGTGGATGTGTGCAGCTGGTGGATAAGAAATGTTGTGAAATTAGTGTAATTAGTATTAGTAATAATTCAAGTTAACCCTACAATATGCCAATAGATTCTAGAAGGTGTCAGTGGGGGGTCTTAGTTCTAGTGGTGGACAAAATTTTCATCAGAAATCCTCCACGGGCTATGGGTTTCGAGATATTAGCGATCTTATCTTTGCTGGTATAATTAATAGTAGTAAAAATTCAAGTTAGTCCTAGGATATTTTTTGTTCATGACAATAGTATTAGTACTAGGGGGGGATAAAGTTTTCATTAGAAATCCTCTATGGTTCGAGATATTAGCGATCTTACCTTCTCAGGTGATATATCTAAAAATAGATCAGGTGAACCTGGTTTGGGGATGAATGTAGGTAGATATGTTGACATAGATATGTAATGGAAATTAGTAAATACCTAATTTTGCTCTTCAGGTGTAACACTTCTAATTTGATTCTTTTCATAAACAAATTATCACAGTTCAGTAAAGTAAACACATTCGCAGTCGAATAATGTAAACAAATTCGCACAGCGGCCGAGTAAAGTAAACAAATTGGGCGATTTATGAAAGATTCCTAATTTCTTTAGCTGAAAACAACAACAACCGATATTAATCTGTAGGATATGATGTCTTAGATGAGTAGTGGAAGTTATAATTGAAAATTTCTTTTGCTGAAAAAAACAACAACAACAACTATAACGTAAGTTGGGGATTAAAAATATCTAATAAACAAGACGGATCATCCTATGATATTCGATATCTAAAAATAGATCACGGTTGCTTCGTATGTTAAGACACATGAAGTAATGGAAATTAAAACCTAATCAGAAATTTTTCGATGTAGGTGTGTGTATGTGTTTTATGGTTTTATGAAAAATTGTTTTTTTATTTTCAATAAAATTTATTTTTGGGCAGGTTAAATTTGAAGCTTTGATCACCTATGATATCACTGTAGGGTGATACCTACTAATGTAATATGATATGTTGACTTAGATGAGTAGTGAAAGTTTTATTGGTATAGTAAAAGATTTTTGCATCAAATTTTTGGTGATAAGGTGTAATGGCATGACCAGTGTTGCTACGCGAAATCTTTCTAGAGGAACTTGTTAGCCTAGCCTGAAAGTGGTTTGAGCAGCCACATCTCAAAAATTACATGTTATGATTAGCTTGAGAGTGGGTTAATTAAAAGCATTAACGAGCATTGGAAGGTAGCAGAGTTATTTACCATGATATCATAGTTCACATGAAGCTGATAACAATATGATATTTTTATCTTCATACTATTGAGGCAGGTGCATTGTTTACTTAACATTAAGTTGAGAGTGCGTCAAATTAAAAGCTTTGATAGAAGAACGCTGTGTTATAATATTAATGTGGTATGATATGTTGTCTGAGGTGAGTAGTGGAAGTTGTATGGGAGCTATGAATAAGCATAATAATAATTATCCAAGTCCATAGTGAAGGGGGTTGAGAGTAGGTACTGTAAACTATGTATTACGTTAAAAGTTTTCATGGATGGTATTTGGTACTTATCTCCTCGAAATAATGTTGTATGAGTATCAGAAATGCCGAAAAAAAGTTGATAATGCTTCAAGTTCAATAGTGTAGACCCCGATGTTGAGAGTGGGTATTTAGAATGATATAATTCTAGTAGGATATGGAAGTATTATTTATTCATCTTTAAATCTTACCAAGTCTGAAAAAATTACATAATATGATTAAGATTACATAAGGAAAGTGGGTTCACTTCATCTGCAAACAACAAATATGGCTGAAAGCGACACACGATGTGAGCAATAATCATTCTTGCTTCAATTATCACTATTAAGCGATGTGTGCCGCAGAAAATATATTAAGTCTAGCCTAGTCTAAAATATGTATTGTAAATAAAAACAAATATCCGTTTCAAGCACCATCCAAGACCATGCACCCACCACCACAACCAATACTACCACTCCCACCACCACCCACCACCACCCGTTGTAGTGGTCAAACATTATTCGGGAGTTCCGGACTTAGTATGGGAAATTGAATAAAAAGAAGGCCATATATAAAATATCATTTATTAAAAATTAAAAAGTACTAATTCTTATAATCTTATGGTACAGAGCTGTATGTAATCAAAATTTCCTGTGTTTGATGAATCTGTTGTTGAAATCAACATCTGCATACAGTGTAAGTTTACATGATCCTTTATGAGCTCTCCAAACCTCTAAAAAGCCAAGCTAGTTTCTTATTTTCAGAGTCAGAAAAAATAGAAAGCCAAGCTGGCTTTATATTTTTCACAGATAAAATAAAACGCCAAGCTGGCTTTTTATTTTTGCCAGATAAAATAAAAAGCCTTTCCAGCTTGGTTTTTTTAGCTTCAATTTATTATCGGTCAGGAATAACAGGTAAAGTTGGCTTTTTTCGCAAAAAAGCCATAACTGGTTCGGTCCCTGAAAAAAACTATATGTTACGGACGGTATTAAAAAAACGGAAAAATGAAAAAAAAAATGAAATTTCTAATTTAAAGCGTCATAACTCTGGAGTGGGGATGGGTGCGGGTAGTGGCGCAGTTGTTGCAAAGGCCGCAAAGTTCTGCGTACAATGCCGTCTTAAAATAGACCGTATATGGTGTACTTTCGAATATATAGGGTATTTAACATCCTGTAACTCGACAGGGTGACATTTTGCCCCTCCCCCCCCTACCACCTGCAATACATCTTTTTATTTATCTGGTCATATTAGTCTGGTACACCCAGTATAATATATACACAAAGATATTACATAATTCCAATTTTCCACAGAGTTTTTGTTGCTTTTGCAAGTACTTTGTTTCCGTTTATTTACATGGGGAAATCGAGATAGTTTGTACTTTGCTTTCTATATTTATTGCATGAAACTCATGTTATATAGTTATTTCTGCATAATTCATTTAATTTAACTCATTTTTCTTAATTCAGCGTTTTAACTAGTGTACGTAAGCCCATGGTGGCAGGAATGAAATGAAAAAGAAAAATGAATAGTCTGACTAGAGGTGTGTTCAGAGTCATGGAAAGGAGGACAGCTCTGTAAAAAAAACGAAAACATGAATAAAGTACCCCGCCATACTTATTTACACAAATTTCATCAAAATACTTACCATATTTACCTGCATTGTAACCAAGTTCAATTTCCTGTAGAAATGCTTAAGTTATGTCTGCATATTGATAAAGCGATCTAAATGAAAACTTGAAGCATATAAACTCCTAAGGTTAGTTTATTTCATTCTGATCAATTAATGCAACAAAACGTTTAGATATAAAATTCATTTTAATTAATAGTTATTATTATTTTTCCATAAGAGTTTTATTAATTAACGTAACTCGCGCTCAAATAATTCGTACTTTCCCTCTCGCACAAGAGGGATCAGCAGCCAAACATTTAACACCCAGCAGGCCATCACATCCATAATCTTATTTGCTTGTAATTTGAAATAAACAGCTTTCTTAACCGGCAAATTGCCGTCCGTTTCTACTATTATAAAAATGCAATCTCTTAGGCCAATGCTAGCTTTTTCCTTTTTTATTGTAAAAGTAAAATTAGTTTCTTCGGATATTATTACATGAAATAGCATTGGACAAGCGACATCTATTGGTTGGGACAGCTAACAACTTTAGGTTCGGAGAATCGATGTTTCTGGAATGGAATCTTCGGGAAGTTTCTAGGTAATTGTAGCCAGGTAAAGAAATGGGACACAAACTGGAGCAGCTTCGAGTACAGAATTTGAAAGTGGAGTTGGGAAAGCGGGTGTTAGAAACGTGAGGCACAAAGAATGTTTTAGTCGAGCGACTTAAACGAGCTTTGGAAATGGAAGGAACATATTTTGATTTTTGACTTTTCACAAGAATATGAAGCCGAAGAAAAGTCTAGGATGAACACCAAACAAATTTGGGATACTTTAATGAGCAAATTTGAGCTTTCGTTAGCCCTGCAGATAAAGAATGCTAATTAGGAACAAAAGAATTCTCTACACGAATGTTTGGAAGAACAAAATAATGCCCTGGAATCCCGTTTAAATGAGGAAAAGAAATCTATGGAAACCTGTTTGGAAGAGCAAAGGAATGCTGTGAATGAACAGCAGAAATCTTTGGAAATTCGTTTGGACAAACAAAAGAGTTTTTTGGAGAAATTTCGAGAAACTCGTACGTAGGAACAGATGAATTTTCTGAAACAACAAAATCCGAAAATTGAAGGCATCGAAAAGGAACAACAAAAATTAACTGATCAGCGTGAAGATCTTAAAGCGGATCTGGAAAGAGTACAGTATCATCAACCTCTCAATGTAGGAGCCGAAATGTCCGGTGCAGGTAGAATGAAACCTCCAATATTTGATGGAAAACTTCGTGGCATATTTTCAAGAGACAATTCGAGGCAGCTTGCGAAATAAATTGACGGAATGATGCAGAAGAGGTCTTGATTACATTTCATTAGTACAGGCAATACAGGAATACTTCCCAAGCCATGAAACAGAATTCTATGTGTGTGCGTGTGAGTCCATTCTCTAAAATGATATTGATACTTATGGAAAAGTGCCAGTCATTGACTTTATATATATTATGGAGCTTAAACTATTACTCATATAGGAAAATAGTCTTCGAGTAATTTAAAACTTGGTTCCTTACCTTCCCAAAGGCTATAATTACTATATTACTTAACAAAATAATAAAATAGTTTTTATTTAGAAGTAACCCTATAATTTTACGCTCAATTACTCTCAGCTGAGTAATATTTGCAATAGTGTATGTGCGGTCGGAGTTCGAATATGCAGGCAGGCTGATTCGATTTCATCAGACCACGGCATGCCACGGCACAGCGGCATATACACAATTATTACTCAGCAGAGTTTCTGTTTGAGGAATCGTAGTCATTTGGTTCAGATAAATTTTTTAAATAATTTTGTTAAGAAAGGTATAAGAATGTTATTTCGGTTCGGAAGATAAGAAAGCAAACTCAAGATTATCAGAACACCATATTTCTGTACAGATAGTACCTGAAGGCGGAGGAGCAATTGAAATCAAGCTTTTGTCCATTTTACATAAAAACACTGCAAATATTTTAGAATGTCAGGACCTCTTTGGGGATTAGCGCATCTTTCACATTTCAGCGTAAATGCGGATTTCCTTAATGAAGTGGCAACAGAGACATTTGTGAACGCTGTTGAAGTTTAAAATTTGCAACAAGTGCTAAGGCTACCAGGAAATAAATCGACAGCAGAAACACAAGCATACGGATTAGCGTATGAGTACGTCAGACAAGCCTCTAGGGTGAGTGAAATTTCGGTGGAAGAATGTACCTTCAACAGACTGCAGTTATCACAGAGCACTCCGCCGCGTGATCGTGCTCGATGCTGTAACTGTAACAGACCGGGACACCTCCAAAAGGACTCTAGAAAATGCCGACGAATGGAATCTTCAGAAAAAGACTGCAGAGAAGAATGCTAAACATGTCGAGGCAGAGATCAAGCCATTAGTGGAAAGAATAGAAATCAAACAGCGACCAGTCGGATCAGCTCACCTGTTAAGCAGTCGAAGAACATGTAAAATCCAACTTTGTGCGGCAGAAGTTGTGGTGGAGTCTACAGCCCCGAAGTCTTCATTCATTGATAGTTGCATTCAATGACTGTACAAGATATATTTATAATTTAACACACAGCGACCACATCGCAATGCAAGATAATTCAGCCCTTGGACACTCTCTTGATACCAATCTTGCTCATCGTGACTTGTATTTTCTTTATAAACTAATTCATAAAAAGAGACCACAATATCTTTACAACAAGCTGCAATTCTTGCGCTCCCAAAGAAGTTTAAACATTCTTCTGTCATTCTCATTTCGGGGAGCACTCTAATATTCTAGCGCGAACTCCGGCGGAGATTTTCTTGAATTGTTAAGCTATCTGGAACTTTATTAGGTACGTTTCATGGCTGTTCTTAATCTTAATATTTATTAATCGTTATTTAGTACATTTCCTTCTTTAGATTTTTCGAGAATCTACTTGATTTTTTTTTCTCCAAATTTCTCAACTTGGTACATTTAATTTAATGTGTTCAATATACTGACTTAGTCTTGTTTTTCTAATTAAAGAAAATTTTTGTATAACTAGCCTGTAGATCTGTATTAAATAAGATTTATATGCTTTATACAGTTGACCAAAATAAAGTATTATTGTATTGTATTGTATTATTGTATTCATGTAGCCGTTACAGAGAAATAATAGCAGTTTTGTTATACATGCAAGTGTAGGAAAATTTACTGCGCAGCTACTATTGACACTGTAGCTGCGAGGTCAATTATTAGAGCTAAACAAAATAAATAGAAACAAAAGACACTCAACATGATGAAAAGGCTCAATATACATATTTACGACTCAGGAGAAAGACGGAAAGAGCGACTCGAAATTGATACAGCGACTTCCATTCTAACTTACGATTTATCGATGTCAGGAGTTTGTGGTGAACCGATGCTTTATTTATAGAACTAGATTATGTTTCACTTTTCTTCTAAACTTAAGTTGAAGTACTCTTCGTTTTCTATTTGAGGATAAGGTTAATATTGCAGAAAGGTCAGTTCCAGTGGTGTGAAGACGTTTTGTACCGTACATGTTGGCGTTCACTTCAACAGCATCCGATAACCACTAGCATGAACAATAAACAAATGAATTTCGTTTAATTGTGTCACTTACTTAACTCAGAAAGAAAAGGGAGATCCGAGATTGTTGGTTTTCGTTGCTATAACTTAATAAAACTCGTAGTAGTATCGAGTGCATGGTATCGAACTTGCTGTCACAATTGCGAACTTTGAAGTCAAACAGCTGGTTTCGTAAATCGAAAGAAGCTAACATACAGCGCTCCTGTCCCTTAGCCGATACGGGTGTCACAGCCATGGGATTTGGTGAATATAGCACAAAGTTCGAGGCCTACGCCGAAAGCTTCGCACAATATAACCGATACAACAACCAGAATACCAAGAAGAAGCTATAAATAGAAATCGCATACCCCTTTACCAGACTGTTAATTTGGATAACGGTTGTAATGTCATGGAGACACAGCTTATACCAGCATCTACTCAACAGATTCAGAAACTTCTTTCATCCAGCGCCTTAAGTGAACATCTCTGGTTGTTCTGGTCAGAAAAAAGTATGGCAGCACCGGATTCTGCGTAGAGTACCGCCAACTAAATAATGTATCGAGGAAGGATAGCTATCCGTTACCAAGGATTGATGACATGTTCCGGATCGCAATGGCTTTCCACGCTGTATTTGAAAAGTAGTTACTGGCAACTACTTTCTCAGTTGGTAGTGGTTCATGGCAATTCAAATTTATACCATTTGTATTATGTTATGCTCCAGTTGTTGCTGGATGGCTCGTTTCACTTCGGTGTTGTTCAAATTCAGGCTTGTGGTACATTTTTTCCTTAGGTCGGCATACTTGCGTTTAAGTCCAAGTTTCTTATTGATTTCTTTAATATCAGAATTCTGACGAATCCTGAACAAGTTTATTGAACACCCCCTGAGCTATGCTTGCAACCTCCGCTACCAATAAAATACGTCATACCGCTTCTCATATTGGGCAGTAATCGAACCATTTAGAAAATTCCCTCGCGAACCACAATTATTTCCATATCACCAATTTGAGATGATTGCAATATATTGTTTATTTTTCGTTTATTCTAGAAAGAAAATATAATATTACTGTGTCAACTAAAAAAAAAAAAACAAAAAAAAAATCTTTTTACTGTAGTAAATCGTTTAACTAGATTTGACTTCTGGTAGACTTTTTCTCATTTGGAAGACTCTAGTGAATCAAAAAACTGGGAATCTCCAAACCGCCAATAAATCAATAGTCTGTCAAGCAGAGTTTTCCAGCCTTAATGCCGGAACTTGGCGAAAATCACTCAGAGATTATACGTACAAAACGTGTTTTATCTGATAGAATGATTTATTACTGAAGCTTCTCTGAATTCGTGCAGCGGCTGATGTATGAAGAATTTCCTTTGTAAAAGAAAACGTTTACTTTCTGTAGGTTTAGTTCTTTTGAAGAGTAATCTGTTTACAAATTTTTCTATGTTTTCACAGTTTTTACGTTGGGATTCTTATCGAATTTTTTGTAAGTCTCCCTTGCGGTTGCCTAAAATTAATTTTTCTGTTGTCTGGGGTAAGAAAACGAAAACAACTCTCCTTGTTTTTACTTGGATTGATAAATATTCTGGCATGAGTTTTAATTTTCATCTTAAGAGCAGTACAGAAGGGTGCCCTATATAGCGGTGTTTTACAAGTAAAGAAATGGTATTAGAGTTACATATATGATTCATTCATCTAAATATATATATGAATGTGTGTGAAGTTAGCTGGATACATGTCTACCTACAGCGAAATATGGAAAAACATTTGCAACTTGGGAATATATGGGAAGGAAATTCCACAACCAGTGTGTGATTTCGTTAGAGTAAGAATCTTCATTTTTAATAACACTGCATCGACAGCTCAGAATATTCATAATTTACAGTAGGAATATATCATTATCTTTTTGCAGAATCTAGTCGTCCAATTTCCTTCGAAGTAATTATTTTGCAGAGGACGGCAGTGACCGTCTCTAAATATGGCACATAAATTCAGCGTCCACGGTTCTTGTAAATAGAAACAATGTTAGAAATCTTTTCTGCGTAAAAGCAGGCTACAAATGTGAGCTTTCCAGCAGGTCTGCTTTATCGCACCTGACGCACTTTCTGCGCTAATCATTTCCAGGTCCCAATTTCAGTTTTGCGTCTTTTTTTTATAACGATTAACCCGAAACTGTACTGCATAGCCGTTACATAACTTGCTATATTATTAAGACAGCTTTGGCCCAAGTCAATGAGTAGAAATAAATAAAATGTCCTACATTTTTTTGACAGTTAAACTCATTTTTGTAACACCTCGACATAATGATGGTAGAGCAAAATGGATTCGATACCCACGCATAATATTAAACGTTATTTTGGTTTTTGGATGTCCGTCTGTCCGTCTGTCCGTTTGTGCGCACGATAACTCACTTAGCAAGTTGAAATTTTGTACACAGACCTTAAAATAAAGCTCGAAAATGAGACATATCGGGCAACTCCTTCTTGGAGTTGCCATGCAAAAATTTCGTTTACCCCTATATATTTGGACACTGCCTGAGAATGCGTCCACACAGAGAGCTGAAACTTGGTACATTGTTTTTTCATAGTAATAGCAAATAAAATTGAATAAATGGAATAAATCGGGCAACCTATAAAAATTTAGGTTTTTTATATATACTGTGCAAACGATCAGTCCTAAACATTCTTATTGTACTAAAAATATCTTCAGAATACGAAATCCTATAAAATTGGATATAATCACTTTTTGTTTGTCCGACGAACCGTTTTAGAAATATATGCAAACAACCACTTCAAAAATTAAATTAGCATAGATCGGTGACCATACAAAATTTAATACGGGCATTCATCTAGGGTATCAGAAGAAGGTATCATAGACCAATTCTAGCTTTTATACTTGTTTAATTTGTACTTTACTCTTTAGCTGCTTAAACAAAACTGATAAAAATGCAAAGCAGACATAAAATTTACGTAGTATTTGTGCAAAATTGTTTAGTGCTGACAGATTTTATTCACAATATTTTTAACATATGGCCATTTATATCTCCTACTGTAAATTGTACTATTTTTCGCTTTCCACTGCGTTGAGGGCTATGAAATTCTTTATAAAATCTATTCTAAGTCAAACGTTCTTGGTCCTGTAGCGACCATGAACTGAAGAAATCATCAGAAAAACTAAGGTAAAACATAGGTAGCTCAATAAATTAATATATTTTTCTAATATTTTCCATGTTGTTTTACTACTCAATATGAATCTAGTCTAAAATTGAAAATTGAAAATTATAGTATTTATAGTATTTATATATATATAGTATATGTATTTATTTCAAAATTAATTTGAATTTCGTATTCCCCAATTCTGTAATTTTTAACAGTTCTGTAAATGCCACACCCATGACAAGAAAACTGGAGTCGGAAAATAGAAAATTCAGCAGTGCGTTATTGAGCAAAATAGTGGCGTTTGTCAGAAAACTATCTCCTGTATGCAATAGTTTGTTAAAACCAGTATGAAATGAATCACCAAAAATATAACAAAATTCAAGTTAAAATTCGATGGGAAAACGAGGATTAGTCTCACAGCAAAGTGTTTTCAGAAAAATTACTGAAGGAGATTTAAAAAAATTTAATGAAAAATCAAGAAAAAAAATTATTTTAAAAAATTTATTTTTTCATGATTTTTTTTCGCGGAATAACTGGAATAATGTTGGTCATGAAGTCGTTGGTTGAATATGATGGATTCGTGCAAATCAGCAAATTTAAATTTCGATAATTTGACGGGAGTTACTACTGATGGCAGCTACGGTAGGTTTCAACAACGGTTTCGTATCATTGATTGAAAAAGATCCAAACATTTAGAAAAATTTCACAATTAATGTTATATTAAATGTACTTACGTATAAAACATCAGAAAACTAATTGTTTTATGGCCCGCCATAAATTCGCTTTTTAAATTTGACTCGGTTCTTAAAAACTCTGTGCATCCATATGCTAGGACATCCCTACAGTCCCAAACTAGCTTTGAAGTGAAGTCAATGGAATTTGGTGCCTTTATTGCAGCTTGGCAGTCGGATCTAATAAATTTGTTTGCATGCCTCTTTGTAGATTGATTCTAAATGCACGTTTCTATGGCGTAGTTTGAAAAATGGTTGAGTGGGATCGCAAGGCTTTGCATAACTTACATCTGGGCCCATAGACTGCCTTTCTTTATCCGGTCTTCTATATCCACTTCAAAGCGGCGCCCAAATTTTAGAGTCTTGGGCATAGTGTGTATGAACTTGTATGAACTCGAAGGCTATGAAGTCATCTTGAAACTCATCAAGAATATTTTGATGACAGACTAATTGTAAGTCTCTAGATTCTCTGTAGCTGGCAATTAGCATATTAGCTCTAAGAACAGCATCCTTTTAAATGAAAATACGTAGAGGAGGAAAGTTCGATATCAGTTCTAACGATAGTGGTATAGGACCCATAACCAATATTCGGACTCAAACCCCATTGTTTTTGCCATATACAGAAAGCTGCTGCGGTTTTCTATATAACTCACGATAAATTCTGCTTCCATGTGAGGCTTTCATCGAGGATGATCCCTAGAACTTTTACCGTACCTTATGTAATAATTAAAAATAATACTAAAAAATTTCATATTTATTTATATCAATACATTTAATATAAATTATTTATATATATATATATACATAATATATTTAAGTTAATATATATATATAAATAATTTATATTAAATGTATTGATATATATAAATATGAAATTTTTTAATATTATTTTTAATTATTACATATATTACATATATTTATAGTATTGCATATAAAACAACGAACTGAAACGGTTATACAATGTGCTACGAATCTAGTACCTATAAATAGAAAAAATCGAGATCACGCTTTTTAAGAATTGCCTGGCATATGGAATTTGTACTAGACTTTTCACTAACACTGTAGCGTAACGTAGCTGTAATTCTTACATACAGCTAGGTCACTGCTAATGGTAGGATAGTGTAGCGGTATATCTAATGAAAGATATTACTATTACGTTTCTGTAGATTAAGGGGGGAGGGGGGCATAAACCGTTTGGTAGATACAGGGTCATTAGTAAATTATGCCAGTTCTTCACAAAATACCCTGTATCTTAAAAAGTACAGGGTGTACGGCCGCTGTCCTATTCATAGTAGTTCTGTTGGTGTAAACTGAAAAATTCGGATTTTCTTACCTTTTTATTATTTTGACCTCTATTATTTTTGCAAAAAGGTCGTTAACATAACTTTTTTTATAAAAACTGTAAACTCTTTAATTTTACCTATTACACCCTATATGCTATCTTTAGCCGTTCAAGTATTAGCTCTTAGCCAATTTTCAAAGATAATTTGTTCTCTTAGTGGCTGAAGATCTTAATTTAAAAAAAAATCGTTTAATTCCGGTATGACCTGAATAGGTTACGAGCTAATAACTGTTTAACAGCTACAGTTAAGACATAGGGTGGAGTAGGTCAAATTAACCCTTTCAGTCCTGATGTTCATTTCAATGGAGATCAGATTCAAATGACCGACTGAACCGACTGTAAATTTGCTCTCTCTTGCTCACTGTGCCCCATTCGCAGACGGTTTGTTATTTCTTCTCGGTTCAGTAATTTTTATGTAAAATGGTGACATATTAAATTACTAGCATGAGAAAGGAGTTTAAAATTAGCTTTAACTGTCTTTACCAGACAAGGCTGGTATTTTAGAGTAAAGATAACACTGCATTGTTTATGTCCACTGCAACTGACAAAGTGTCTTCACTGTGACAATGAATACAAATAACAATTTATTTAATATACCTCACATAACTTAATGTTCAATTATTAGGAGAGTATATTTAGGAGCAGATATAGTCCGAGTATTCGATGAAAAACAATATTTGCGAGAAATTTGTCCAATTGAAGAGTCATCAGAAGTACAAATAAGCTACCCCGTAGGTACGTCATATTTAAATTTAACGAAAAGCATACATAGCATAGCTGAAGAAGATAAATCCATATTTACGCAACAATCATCTTTAGTATACACTGATGCAAAATTCCCAGTAGAGTATTTAAAAAAATACTTATAGCACTGCACATATATATGGGAACTCTGAAATATTCTCGTACGTGTCTTTACTGGAACGCATATTCTATAATTGATATAATTTCCAAAGCCTTGACCAGAAATAGATTTTAGGAACTTAAGCAGCACTTATACATAATTAAGAATTTAGAAATTCCAAAAGATAACAGGGATGTCCAGGTCAAAGTTCGACATATTTCTGATAAAATAAAGGAGCGATGTTTACAACTAAAACGTTGTACTCCTCTGTGCATAGAGGAAAAAATGGTTCCCTTTAAGGGTAGTCTATCTATTAAGCGATACATAAAAGATATATCCAATCCTTGGGGAATAAAATGATTCCTTTTATCTAGAGAAAGTGGTCTCATTCATGCTTTTCTCATTTATCAATGGAATAATATGGGAATCGTACCAGATATGCTCACATTCTACAATTTCTTTACAACCTATAACTTGTTAGAAAATTTGAAAGAACGACAAATGTTGGCAATATGACCAGACTTAATTCCTTCAACAAGCCACATTTTTCAACAGAAAAACAAATGCCTGCGAAAGGGAGAGGATATTATGAGGAAGTAGTCAGCAATGACGGGAAGATTGTATTAACGAATGTATGTGACAATATAGAAGTCCTAAATGCATCAAATTTGGTTGGAATTGGACAAAAGGACATTTTATAAAGATGGGGAGGGGTTGCAAAACTTTACAATCAAACAATGGGAGGTTTGGATAAGCTCGATCAATTCATGAGCTATTATAGAATCTACATGTAGTCAAACAAGCGGACATTAGAATAATTTTTCATGCCATAGATTTGGTAGTAACGAACTTTTGGGTAGAATACATACAAGATTGCGAGAAGGCTGGGCTTAGAAGAAACGAGGAACTAGACTTGCTGGATTTCTGAATAAGAGTGGCTTACGATCTTTTCTTTTTAAATGGAGACGGCTCCTTATCTGCATCAAAACTCGAAAAGCCATCTACCTCGAAACAGTCTGATGAAAAAGAATATACGAAACAAATAAAGCACGTCCAGCTCCTGAAATCGCAAAAGATTACTATGACATTTTCCAGAAGACGAGGACAACGAAGAGTCTTTGCAATTTAAGGCAAAGGACTGTAATGGAAAAACGTATATGTATAGGTATATTGTAAGAAGCGCAAGATACACCTTCGTCGTGTTAAAAATAGAAACTGCTTTTCCACTTCTAAATATATTTTTTAACCAGTTATATTAAAGTACATATGTATTTTTTTATCCTTAAATGTCTTTTTTTTACTTTGAAATACTTTATTGTTGTTACGAATAATTGTTTTTTTATTCATTTTCTTTAATAAAGTTCATGTTCTTTTTATTGTTCCATATATATCATGCTTCTTTCCATAGAGTGATGTTGTCCATTATAGTGTAGACTTTTAAAACTAGTATTATTAAGTATGAGTGGTAAATGCTCGCAGCCATTTCAATCATTTACCCCATGAATGATACTTATAAGGAAAAATAATTTTTTGGATCGCTGGGAAAAATTCGGGACTGAAAGGGTTAAAGGGGAGAATCCAGTTTGCAGTTGGTATAAAAATAAAGCTATGTTAACAGCGCTTTGAAAAAAAAAATATATAGAGGTCAAAGTCAAAAAGATTGTAAGAAAATCAGAAATTTTTACTTTAGACCACCAGAACTGCGAAGAGGAGAGGGGTATGCGGCTGACTGTGCAAGTTCCTGAAGTTCTACATACTATGAGCTCTTGACAGCGTGCGTACACCCGCTACTTTTCAAGATACAGGATGTTTGTGAAAAGCTAGCATAATTTCTCAATCACCCTGTATCTCCCAAACGATTGATGTTGCCCCCCCCCCCTCTTCAATACAATTTTCTGTTCGACTAAGTCAGTACTATCACCTCCCGTCCTATGGGCCACCTAGACGGAAACACCCTGTATACGCTTATACATTTTTCTGTATTTCTTGCTTTAACCTTAATTTTATGTAATTCGCTACTTATTATAGCTTATTTAAGTCGTCTGTTCGCATATATAATTAAAAATGCTAAATTTTAGCATATGTTCAATTTTATACCTAAGAATACTAATTTAATAAATTCAACCAATTCTGAATTATTGTACAATACAAATGCTTATCTTAAAAATTCATTCCTCCAAATACCAAAAATCTTTGGAAGTTGTATAACATACTGTTTTAGATCGTTTGCTCAATGCACGCATTTTTCTAAGAAAAATAGTAAAATTTCACTGCTTTGCCTGCTTGATCGTATGCGTAAAGCGTTTATGACCGCTGTCAAAACACTGAGAACTTCCGACAAGCCTCCTTTTATACCTTCAACACGGAAATTTTATTGTTAGCATATTTCGATTCGGCAAACCTTACATTGACTCTCCAAATTATGGACCTGCCTTGGAAAATTTAATCTACTTTACCTAAGAATTCTACTTACTTATTTAATTAGATTTATTAATTTTTCGATGTTATCGGGGCTCTCTGCCATATTATGATGTTTTCCAGTGTGGAAAATCAATTATTTCTTGTGCCTTTCCACATCTGTCCCTTTCGCCTTTTGCCGAACCGTAATCACCTGGGCCCGAATTCACTAACTCGGAGAGTTTGGGAGCTTGGGAGATGAGAATTTTCGTTTTCCCCGGTTAAAACTCCCTAACTCTCCAATCGAGATTCTCTAATATACTTGACGAGTTAAAGAAAACGTGAGAAGTATCGAAATATTGAAAGATGGATCTGTGTGGGAGGTCGTAGAGCATTGCGGTTTTTTCCTACGGATTTTTGGTCTAGAGTACAAAAATATAGGTGAACAATTTCTGAGGGAGGGCCTTTTGGAGATGGGGGATCGTACCACCCCACATTGGGGGTTGTCCAAAATACATTATGTTTGGTATCAAACTAAAGAGGGAAACGGGTAATCGAGTGGCGTAGTTTTTATTTTGATCATTTTAACTTCATAATTGACTTTTCACCGCCGAAAGACGGATTATTTGCACGTGGGTCATATACACCCCAGTTCCTATATTTTGCGTATATTTCTTCCGTTCTTTATTGCACATCCATTAGTACTCTGTTGTAAGCATTTTTCTCATAGAAAGTGAATTTCCACGATTTACCAGTTCTTCATAATGATGAGTTGAGTTTTTGTACCAGAAAACGGCAATTTTTTCATCTTAAGAAGGACTGATTCATTTCTTTTGCAGTCATCTTCAAAACTATTTACCGGAGTCAAAAACTAATTACATATCTAATTAGGGGACAAAATGTTAATGCGATTTCATCCTACGTACAAGCTTTAACGTGTATATTTAAAAATTTTATAGCATTTATTCTGTACTGGAAGACGACCAAATTGACCATATTCGCGGGAATTACAATTTTTATCGGGTACCTTGAGACACAAAAATCCTTATTTTTTGTAAGTATTGCAAGGATTTCCATAATTTGTTTTTGTAAACATAGCCAGGATTTGCAGTGAATCCATAAATCAATTTGAAAATCCTAGGTACATTGGTACCTTCACAAAGGACAATAAAAGCAGCCAATACTGTCAGTTGAGAAATAATTTTCTTATTTCTCCACAGCTAACACAGCCGAGAGTTCTGCCGAGTTGAATAGAGACTTTGGTAAATCTCAATACAAATTCCACGAGTTACAGAATTCCGAGTGGAGAGTGAAGTGGCAAAAGAACTCTCATCTCCACAACTCCACAACTCTCCGAGTTAGTGAATCCGGCCCCTGGTGAACTTAGCAACTTTCTGGCATCACCATCGCAATGGGAAAATTGACTTTTCCCCGTATCTATTTCACAATCAGGATCGCGATTTTTGAAAGTCGATAATGTTGTTCGAAGTTAGTGTTATCTGGCCATATAAATGAATTAATTACCCAGTTAAGTGATTTACAGTGCTTTTTATTTATTATTCTAGAGTTCCAGCATGCATAATTTGCGAGAAATATGCAAATTATGCAAAATTATTCATGTTGGAAAAGTGTTTTTAAAGTGTCATAAAATGACACAAAATTGTAATTTTATTAATCATGGTTGAAATTTATGTTTTTTGCATATTTTGTAAGTGTTTATTATATTTTTTTTTTTCAATATAAAATTTCATTGTTTACGTTTCCATGTTGTACTGGGAAGTAATTCATTTCTTGGCAGTTTTTGCATGTAGATTGGTAAATGTTGCAGTTTTTATTTTACCAACTGTTTATTTAATTTATTGAAAAGGGTAATGATTTTTTTACACTTTCGAGACCCGTAAAATATACGAGTCTACAGCACTGACTTATTAACATGGACTGAGCGATTTGTTATTTCATGTGGCACAAAAAATATTGTGTTTCTGTATATCAGGGTTTGAGCAACCTTTAAAACATTTACTACATAAAAATACATGTAAAACTCAACCAATCAGATGAAATTTTACATCCGAAAATTGAATTACATTAAAAAAGTATCTTACTTGTGTTCAAGTGATGTTTTAATCGTTTATAAGCACTCTTATAAGAAATTAAACTCATTTCGAATTTAATTTTAAAAAGGTAATTTTTACGCGAATCCTGCTTATGGGCATGGAAAAAACTTTCCTTACCTTATTCTTCAACATAAAAACTTCAAATGATGTTGGTAACTCCTACTCTCCCATAGCGCAAAAGAGAAAACTGTAAAACTTCTTCCATTCTTTCCTACAGGAAGACAACAATACCCACAGTATATTTTTACGCGTCAGTAGTCAACAGGCATTTCTCAACCTGCTGCCTACGAGCAGAGAAAATTAAAAATCAGGTACCGAGCCAGGTATATGTATAATGAATACAAGGTATTCTCTGTACGAACCGCGCTCCGCCATTTTGCTGGAGAAAAAATGGTGGTAACGTCACTCTGTGTTTAATATGTACTCGATAGAAAAATAAGAAAATTTTTGATGTCTTAATAAGTTTGGCAATAAATTACTGAAATTGTGTAGAAAGTGAAAGTTTTGAATATTTTAGATGTTTTTTTTAGATAGCTTTTACAATAATTAAGTTCAATAAGGTAAAAAGATGTACTTTCAAGTTCAAGTGAAAATGTAAACAGGAACAAAAATAGCTTTTTATGCCATAAATGTATTAACATTATAATGATTTTGTAGCAGTACATAATTAATCTTTTTGTGTTTTCTTTCCTTTTTTATTGCATTTAAATTAGTTTTTATGCTATAAAGTAAAATTCAGTACAAATAGTCACAACGTACCGGTGTGAGATGATTTCACTTACCGGGATGCTAATTTGTGGCATAAGAACTTTCATAAACTAATCATCGTCAGGTATTTGCATGTAAATTAGTTATATAATCCCATTTTTAAATAAAATTCACAGGTATGAAAATGTTCAACATTTAAATTGTCTTTAAATACACAGTTTATTCTGAATACATTCGCCTTACATACCTATTCATACCGAAATACCTGACGATGACTGGTAAGTGAAATCATCTCACATAGGTACGTTGTGACTATTTGAACTGAATTTTACTTCATAGCATCAAAACTAATTTAAATGCAGTAAAAAAGAAAAAAAACACAAAACGTTTAATTGTGTAATAATCAACCCTAAAATCCCCAACGTGAGTCAAATGGACTCCTCGCAATATAATATTGTCGTTATTTTAATGTCTACATTATCAAAGTAGCCACAACTTGTCAGTACCTTCATAAATGAGTCTACTGCGACAATAGATGGAATATCGAAGCCCTTAGTTGCTTGTATGATACATAAGTTATAGGGGTCAAAATGACGTATGTTTAGCAATAGTGTTGCTTTTGTGCGGGTATTAAATTTTCTCACGTGGAGTATTTATTGTGATAAATGATTCAGAAAACTATTGGATTATCTTCCAGGGTTCGGAACAATCACAAAAACTGCTTAAGAGGACATATTATCAATATTATAATTATTATAATCAATCGAAAGACAGCAACGATCTGTTCAAAGTGCTGTAAGAAAATATGTGGGGAACATACTATTGAAATTTGTTCCCAAATATACAAATTTTTTGTATAATTTGGTCTTTTCTATGCATTATTAATTTTCATTCACAAAAGGAAGAATATTTTTGTGTATATTCCTATAAATATGTTTCGAATTAATGGGAGTCAAATTGACGTATTACTGTATTTTTGCACATGTTTATTCTTCTAGGGTTAAATATTTTACTGCTACAAAATCATTATTATGTTAATACATTTGTGGCATAAAAAAAATATTTTTGTTTCTGTTTACATTTTCAGTTGAACTTGAAAGTAAATCTTTTTACCTTATTGAAATTAAGCTTTATAAAAAAATATCTAAAATATTCAAAACTTTCAATTTATAGACAATTTCAATAATTTGTTGTCAAATTTATTAAGATATGAAAGATTTTCTAATTTTTGTATACATTTTTCTATATATAGAGTACATTCAAACACAGAGTGACGTCACGGCACATCAGCTGCAATGTGTCAAAAATTTAGTGAGAATATTTAATATTCTATATACCTTGGTACCGAGGTGCTGTTAGCTTCTGGCCTAAAAAAAATTTCATGAAGAATAGGTATTGTGTGTGATGTGTTCCAATCAGCAATCTCTTCAGGACATGAAACTCTGAAACTTCCTGCTGTCTACATTACAGTGAGCTCATGCCAATAAGGTGTTGGGGGATACATAAAGATTTATCTAAAAATATAAATGTGAATTTATTGAACTTATTTTTAAATAATTTACGAATTTCTTTTGCTTTCAGATTAATATTGGATGCATCTGATGGGCACCTCAGTCACAGGGATTACAGGAAAGTATTAATTACATTTTTTTTATGTTTTTAATGGTTATTTCTTTTTACTGCTGTGTACTACGAGAACCCTATTACTAAGCTTATGTCCGTCCGTCCGCCTGTCTGTTACCAGGCTCCATCTCATGAACCGTAATAGGCCGACAGTTCACAGAGTGTGTATTCCTTTTGCTTATATAACAACAAATAATAAAACACAATTAAATTAAAATTGAAGGGGGACGCCCATACAAGAAACGTCATTTTTTCGGCGTGTTTTGCTCGTTTTCTTCTCATTCATTATTATCACATCATTATTATCATATCATTATTATCATATCATTATTATTATTATTTTTTCAAATGACGTCCACTGTCATTTCAAAAAATAATTAAAAATGTTTTACGATGGTACGGAGCCTTTCGTGTGCGAGTCCGACTCGCGCGTGGCCGATTTTTTTAAATTAATTTATATATATATTATTTTTTAACCCATACATTTGATACATATACATTTTGCATAAGCACCACCCCTCTTCGCCCTCTCAAAATATCAAACAAATCATGATGGAAACTATGTATGCAATCTTAGATTATACAGCAAAAAGCATAGGCTACACTATGTAAAATTCGTGTACGTGTGATAAGCGTTTTTTTTTTAGACACGGGACGAATATTAGTTCGATGGTTTTTCAGTGATTTTTCTTCAAGAAGCAATAAAAAGTCATTTATACATACTCAATAATAGTAAAAAACAGTAGTGAAATGTCTGTGTAAGAGATTCTGTATAATCGAGACTCCGGAGTCTCCGGAGTCTCGAATTAGGGTGAAGAAGTGCGCTGTGCTGTGCTGCAGAAAGAACCGGAGTTATTGCCATAGAAAATCGTTTTTTCAGGCAAATTTAATTGTTTCAATAATAAATGATAGTGTTTCATATAAATTAGAAGTGAAATAGTTTTAAAAATATACAGCTGCGGCAATAAAATTGAACATTTTCCACTGCCGGTCTTATTGTTTACAATTGAATTGTCATTGTTAGATAACGGAAGGTCTAGGGTTATTTATATGATGTCAGCCATACCAAGGCAATGACAAGAAATATTATCAGCAAATAAATGGGGCACTAAGCAATTTTTTAAAAATTCATTGAATTATAAATTTAAAAATTGATTTAAAAATGTTGCGATGTAATGGCACCCCTTCTATTGAATTTATTCAATACTTAATAAAGTTTCAACCATTAAATTATGTGCCCGCTCTGAAAATATCATAGTTTACTAATTCCATGACTAAAACGAACACATCGATTTGGATCTACTACAGCAAGAGAAATGCATTAGTTTTTCTTCCGTATAGCCTATCTTTTTTGATATATGATCTAAGAATGCAATAGGTAGTATGTCGTCGGAAATACATTAATGCTGAAAGTTTCAGAGCTCTAGCTTGTCGGGTAGTTTAGGAATAGTCGATTAATAAACTTGGAGAAAAAAGAGACAAGTGAAATATAATAAAACCATGCAGTAAACTAAAAATATATTATCTGAAAAACAATTTAATGAAAATTATAAAAAAAATTCTCCATTAACTGACAGCCGCCAATATGTTTGTAACAAACTCAAATAAATTATATGTATTGTACAAACTAGAAAATGAACAATATTTTAAAGAAACCGTCGTTTCTTGTCGTTTTCGTAGTTTTGCTATTTTGTTAATATACGCAGCAACCCCAACAGAATTATAAAGAAATTAAAAATTTATCTAAAATAAAGGAATATGGGATTTTTTAAATTATAAACAAAATTTCAAATATTTTCTTCTGAAAGCTATAAACAATATGTGTATGTATTACCTGGGAAGTCTGTGACGACGTGAGTGCACTTTTTGAGGAACCAGTAGATCGCATCACCACACACACACCATTCAATTAAATTAAGTAAATCATACAAGACACCCATAAGGTGATTCACTGCATTCTTTTGTACAGGCAGAAAGAATAAAACAATGCCATACAAAATGTGCAAATAAAACAAAAGCTATGTCCACCTGTTTATGGACAAGCGAAGTGCATTAAGCACATATGAGTATCATGTATCAATGAATACACGACGGCAAAGCTTTACGCTATGCCTTTGCTTTGCAATAGAAAAAGCAAAACCAACAGCATATGGGTACGATAGACTAAACGATCAATGAAAGGCATTACATTGTAGCTTTCTTTGTTTACTTCTACCTGGCTGAAACTTTGGGTAATGCCCGCTGTGCATTATTTGCATGCACAGCAATTATGATCAATAATTGAATATAGCAATGTCTGAAGGTGTGTGATTGGTTGAAATGATCGAAATAAGTAATGTCAGCACTTTTCATAATGTATAAATTCAGTGTAATTATATGAAATAAATCAGAGTTTATATTGAAATCTATTGAACTCCACTGGTGCATATCTATTTTATTTTGATCTTAACTGCGAGCTCCCTAGCTCCAACATGGTTGCACCTGAAGGTAATTGAGCTCTCTAGCTCTACCTTATTTTTATCTGGCTATCCTTACAGAGAGCTCTATAGCTCCCACTTGGAATAGCCGCTTGGCTAACAGAGAGCTTCATCGCTGCTGCCTGCCAAGCATACTGTCTTACAGCGCTTTAAGAAGCACTTAGACAGTATAGCAGAAGACTTTAACGTTTCTTTTTCATTGTCAGATTTGAGCAATAAAGAAACAAGTTTTCTACAACCTGTACCTTATCTATTTTGGCCGCTGTATTGACCTAAGTATTAAGGACGTTTCCAAATTCGCTCAGTTTTCAAATTCTACTTTGTGCAGGGTAATATGTTAGTTTGTAAGTAAGTTTGCTTTAGTTCGCTGTAGAAACAAGTTACGAGAGTATTGTTGGCAACAGTCAGCAACAGTATTAGCTACACGCCTGGGCAGATGAACAAACGGTCCAAATAAATCTTTTTGAAAAAAAATCCAGTATATGTATAATGTTCTATTTCTTTCTCAATAGACCTCATACCGCTATATCTAGGTTTAAAACAGGATTTTCTGAGAGCGATATTAAATGAAAGTTGAACCTTATTGTTTCGTTCAAGAAGCTCAGCCAGTAACGGACTTGAACTCATAGGAGATAACTCCTGTCATCAAACTAGGCCAGAGAACTTCAGACCTTATCCATTGGGAGTACCCGATTTCAAGCTCACAAACCAGAGAAACACTCAAGTGGATCCTGGACCTTATCTATAGGAAATAGGTTGAATCTATCTACAACTCTATTACAGTTCTGTTCCCTTTAGCTTCCAATACATACACATATAAGTAGATTCCGTTGAAAATTTTTAGGCGGTCTTAGAGATTTGAAGGGCGCTTATAAATCGACAGAAAAGGCTGTTTATCTCACTTCCTCTCAATTCTTACTTCATAAGTATGTAGGGCTTATGCTACATGGAATTCGCTTAGTAGTGTTTTAGAAATATACTTCTTCAAACTTGGGCGAAATTAATTGCGGATAATGTTTTTCTGATCCTTCCAGGTAATGTACTTTCGCTTTGAGCTGATGCTCCAAAGGCCCGGACGATGTTTTCTGGAAGAGTACTATCGCTAAATTTCTGTTTTGAGAAACCACTTAGAACGAAGGGACTGGTTAAATAGGCAATTTAATTGCACTGCCAGTGTTCATGTTTTCCATTGTCGTGTTGGTGAACTTTACATCCGGTATTGTTTATTTTGTAGCCACACGTCTGTACCGGGTTTCACATTTCCGAACTCTTGAACAAATACGCTCTAAATTTAGCATTATTAAATTCGAATTTCTCGATATTCTCAACTAGGAACATTGTGCTGCACGCAGAAAGGCTTAGCTAGGAAAACTTTTGATATTTAATAAATTAATTAAAAAGCTATGCTTATCAATCTAGTATAAACTCCTGAGCAGAAAAGATTCAATGAAGTTTTTCTCAGAGTGAGTGCTTTTTTGTGATGCCTCATAATAGAGACTAATTCCAAGATTAGCGTACGTTAGCGGTGAACTGCATGGTACCGTTTCGATATTAATAGCAGTTATAGAGGTACCTGGGAATGGAACCAAATGATGCAAAATAAAATCCATTAATTAGGTTTAAGTTTTATTAATGGCCTATAAAAATGTTATTAATTAGGCTATAAGTTATCTATTTGGGCCACATATATCATTAATTAACTTATAAATGTTGTAAATGGTTATTGTTTTAAACTGTTACGAATAATGTACATTACATATATAGATCGCTTTGTTTATTTACTTCACACTTTCGATTGATCTTACTCATCTTAATAAAACAAATATACTGCGCGTGACTGTATTGTGCAATTACACAATAGAAGAATATCTCCGAAAATCCAACATCCCAGCAGAATTTCAAGTGTCTCCAATTTTAAGTGCAATTTTTGATGTAAATCATAGAAGCAAGATGTATGGAAAAAAATTTGAATAAATTTATGTAAAAATAATAATTCTTCTTTTAATTATATATATGTATATACACCCCCACAGAAAAATAATTGCAATCAATTAATGGCAGAATAAAGATAAATCAATTCAGTTTTATTGCACGTAAATTATACATCAATCGATGAATATTAAAATGACCCTTTTGCCCCCAATACTCGTAAATTAGAGTTTTTACAATGCAAAACCGACACTTAGTTTCTTCAAGTTCAATAGCGGTTAACTTGAAGGTATTATATTTATAAAAAACAAATCTGCAAGACATGCGATACTCAATTACCATAAAGAAGAACATCAAATTAATTATCATAAAAAAATAGTACGACACTCAATTAACATACAAAAAACCTTCCGATTGCCAACTTGCACCGGTTTGTTTACATGACTGGCTATTGAACATGGCGCCTTAATTTTAATTTAATTACTTAAGGGCCAAAGCACATGATCATTATAATTCTATAAACTGTTAATGACCCAATTACCCCCGTTTATGAGCAAATTAATTAACTATAACAAAATTTATAACCTATTTATTGACATTTAATTACATAATTTATGACAAAATTAATGACACACCCAACGTACGCCGCGTTTAAAATACTCATATGCTTATTGGATTCAACTCGTGTCATTAAATTACTTTTCTGTCAAGCCAAATGAAGACATTTTTAAGTTGAAGGCTTTTCCATAAATATGTGCAAACCTGTATATTAAAAAAAAAAAAAAGCTTTCATTTTGAATAATTTGACGGTCGGTATGATTGTTAATGCATTTGGGATTTCTTAATTGGTTTGCTGTTCGTTTTGAAAACACAATGTAGTCTTGATTTATTCTTTTCCTCATTTCGAGCCTGGAGTCTGCTCTACGCAATTTAAATGTTTTGGTTTAATCTTTTTATGCTTCGCCGCTACTCACTCATTTAAATATACTTCTAGAAGCTGGAACTGGAAAGAAGATCTAGAGCACATTAACGAAACGGACTTTGCCGTAGTTGACTTCTAGGAACCTAAATATTAAATAATATTGTGTATTTCTTTGTCAAATAAGAAATTACAGCCGAACGTTCAAACTGATGACCTGTCCTTTGTTGGCTTAATCAGTAACAAGCAGCTCCTTCGTCATTAAAGAATTTTTAGTAAAAGACTGACATTACGTTTGATATTGGAAATTTTAACATAAATAAACGAGCTTTCAATTCAAACGAAAAAAAATACTTATTTTTTTGAATATTTTATTAAATTGAAAAGAACGAAACATGTTTGCTGTGAATATTTTTGCAATCAGAGTACATGCGTTCCTTATGTGTGTCCTGAAACAAAGGTTAAGCGTCATTGGTGCTGTTTTGAGCTCTCAAGTGCCTGGTTTAAACAATGATTTCATTCAATTTGAAATGTTCATTTTTCTCCATGCGAAGACTGCTTAATACGCTAGGTATCATCACTGTCTTGAAAGAAACCTCAAGCTATCAAGAGAGGTTGTCATTAGGACAGCCTGAATTTAAGCTATTGTGTACACCCTGGTACAGAATTGCATCGTTACTACCGTAATGCAAACTAACTGGGCAGGTTAACATTGGGAAACCTATTGCCTCTGCATCCTTCCGGCTACTTCACGCCAGAGTGCACCAATTTGATTATCTTTCAGCTTAACTTAAATGGTCGTGGCCACTACGCAGATTTGAGGTGACTGTACCCTCTTGGCACAGTTTTCGAATGTATCAGAAGACGTCGCTATAGGTGATAGCTACCTTGAAACCACAGAACAGTTTCCTGTTACAGATATGAAGCAAACTCTAGCTACTTCTCTGGAAGTCTCCAGCGGAAAGTTGACTTAAATCACTACTACCGAGTCAGAAACTCTTTCTGCCGGAATATTTTTATTTAACAAGAGCAAAAGAATAGTTGTTTTATAAATAATAATTTTATTTTACGTAACTGGATCGAGAATACTAGGAACAGATTTTCAATAATTTAAATTTATTTCAAAATATTCACGAGAGATCGGAGATTTTGAGAGCTGGAGTTGAATACTCCACAATTGAATGAAATATCGGAGGGACATTTTTGGGAAATTTAAGGCTAATTGTGGTTACGTTTTTGCAACTCAATAATATGTGTTCATCAGATTAGAGCATTGCCAGCAATTTGTGAGGTTTTAATTAGTAGTTTATTTGGTATCTTTGTTATTTTCAATTTTTGTAATTAATATTCAATTTTGGTTATATGTATGAGTGGAATAATAGTGATTAACGGACGAAAATACATTTATTTCTAAAATTTCTTAAAAGAAATCGTTTTGAATTGCTGTAAGAAACATGATGGTGGGCGACAAAAATTAAGGACCATATTTGAAAAAAAGTTCTTTTTGACACTGAAATCAACTCAATCCCTACTGTAGAAAAAATAGCAGCTGGAACAAGAATGAAAATAAACACACAAAAAAGTTGTAAAAATGTAGGTATAGTATATCATAATGAAAATAAATAAAATTAAAATAAAGCAAAAAACGAAAAATTTGTGCAAAAACAGGGGTTTCCTACTTTAGTTCATTTTGATATTGTTTTTACTAGTTTTATGCAAATGCCGTACACAAAATTTCAGCTCTCTACGTCGACGCGCTTTCAAGCAATGCCTAACTAAATAGCGAAAAACGAAATTTTTATGTAGAAACTCTATGACGGCGTTACCTGATTCGTCCCATTTTCGCACTTAAATCAGCAATTTCTTTAATCTTCATGTCCACGAAATGACACAATTGTGGCATTTTCGATTTACATGCATGCTTTTAACACTTTATAGTTCTTTCTTTTAATATTCTGGAACATTTTGAAAAAAAATGAAAACATTGACAAATAAATCATAAGTATAAAATGACATGTTTACAGTTCAGCTTTCCTTTTACATCCTTATGTTCTCGTAATGGCACATTTGATATGAGCTTATAACTGTTTAACGGCTACACTGAGAGAATATGTCACGTATTCTAGTATAATATTACGAGGATTACCCAATGGTTTTTTGCCAACTGGATTGGCTTCTTAAAATTAAGAAGAATTTCTTCTTGAGTAGTGAAGCATAAATTAAGAATTTTCCTCCTTATTGCAAGAAGATATCCACTAAATTTGGATACGCAAATTAAGAGTTTTCCTCTTTATTTCAAGAAGATATCCACTAAATTTGGATGTGCAAATGAAGAGTTTTCCTCCTTTTTTTAAGAAGATATCCACTAAATTTGGATGTGCAAATGAAGAATTTTCCTCCTTATTTCAAGAAGATATCCACTAAAATTGGGAACGCAATTTAAGTATTTTCCTCTTATTTCAAGAAGATATCTACTAGGTTTTTAAAAGTAAAACCTCTCACTTTAAGTAGATCTACTATAAGCTCCATTTTTAAATCTCTTTTAATACAGTGAAGCTCTTTAATATATTATAATTGAAACTGAAATAGTTGAAAATCGAAAATTATTTTTCAAAATTTCTAAAGAGATACAAGAAATACTAACTTGCACAGATTAGTAAAATGTATTGTTCTTAATTATCAACTATAATATTTGCTATTTTTTTTAGAATTTTTTAATCTTCTTAGATTTATTTTTTTTTCTACTTGGTGGAATATAAAATCTGTACCTAGTACACCAAAAAAGGTAAAATAATTAAAAATTAATAAGAAATACAACGTTTTAATTAAGACGTTTATTTTTAATTCAGTCAACATTTTAAATAAAATTAGAAAAGAAAAACAAAAAATCAACAAATATATTTTTTCAATCTAATAACCTTCATCCCGTTATTTAAATAATGAAAATTAATAGGAGGACCATCGAAACTATTTAAAGTTAAAATTTCGTATGTATCTAAAGGATTACTTATTTCATCTGCTGGGAAATGTTCATCAAAATGTAATATATCCCATTTACGGACAACTGCAAAGCAATTTTGCTCAGCAACTAATAAATCTAAAATTTAATATACATTAGGGTTACAATTACGAGGTGTAATTGTGAGCACATGCCCAATTTTGTATTTGGTACCCTTGTAATTTAAACTAAAAACTTTTTTTTATGGGAGCTTGTGGTAGTAATGACATATCTATGTAGTTATAATAATTCTGTTCATTTATAGTAAAATCTGACAATTCACTGTGCGCGCTTATTACATCTTCAAAGAAATCAGCAGCTAAAACAGATGCTGAAAAGCGTAGTGAAGCCTTTATTGCTAAACTTAGACAGATATTTACTCTCGATGTTATATTTCGTGCATACGTTTTGTGTTCTCGGTGCTCTGCTTCGAATCGGAAGCACCGCAAATACCTTAGAGGGCCAAATTTTTCAATAATACAGGGATAATGGACCAAATTATGAAATTTTGGTTTTAATGTTACATTAAATACATTCCGGTAGGCTTGATTATGACGTTGAATTAGATTAGATAGTTGAACTAACTGATTTTGATCAAATTCAGGAAGAAGCACCATGTCTATTAATCTAACCAGGAGAATCATAAAGTTAAACACTTCGTTGTTTCGCGGAACGAGGTCACCTATAAGAAGTGGAAGAAAATGAATAAATGTTTTCATCTCTTCGGCGGTCATTTTGAAAGAAGAATTAATTATATCTTTTTTTTAATAGGAACGCTGATATTATCTATTTCAGTGTAACCGTAGGAGAACATTTGTTTTCTATAGTTTAAGGTTTCTAAGGAAAATGATTTTTGTTCATATATGAAATGATGTAATATTTTCGACAAATCATACTTACACAGGCCAATGAAAATGTCGTGCATTATATCACAAACAATATTTTCTGTAACATGGAAGCTTGGTAATTTATTAAAAACTGAGTCCTCTACGATACTAGTGACCCTACTATCGTTAAGAGATATATCATCCTGATAGTTAGTTATATTTCTAAGATACGATGGTATTTCAATGCAGTCGGTCGAAGTATCTGCCTTTTGTCTTTTACAAATTCTACAAAATGAGTTGGCACTAAAAGATTTTACATATCCAAGGGCCAAATTCAGTCCCAAGTTATCGCCTAATAATTGGTCCAATACAAAATAAATTCGTCTCTTATCACCATGTGCTGTTATTTCTGTACCATCCGTTTCTAATTTCGTTAAAATTTCGATCAAGGGAGTAAAAGATACTTTGCATCCATATTCACAAATATCGTGAGATTTTATAAATCCTGCGACAAAAATATTTTTTAGTCTGGACAATTGAAAACTTGGAATAACTGGGAAATTATAATAAATACCACAAACCATTTTTCGACCAGACTTCGATCCGAGTGGATCGTTGATTTCAAAATCATCCATATATAAAAATATTGGGATTAACATTCTATCTGAATGAATAATTTTTTCACGCCACATTTTACTATTAAAAAAATGTGAAAATTTATTATTCTTTTTTAAATATTCTATATTATCTAAAGTAGAGCTTAAAATTCCGGGGGTTTCGAAATACTTTTTTATTTGAAATGGAATATCTAACATGCAGATTTCCGCCGATGTTTTCTCAAGTGAAGGTTCGCTATTAATAATAACCTCGGCCAATTCATTGCTAATCATATAGCTACGTGGTGATTTGTAAAGTTCTTTTTTTCGAGATATTTTATAAATTTGTGCTCACTATCAATGTTCTCAAAGGGTGCTTTTATCTGTTTTAAAATCTCTGATAAATGAAATTGGCTAGAACTTTCAGGGCATACTTTTTTAATTACATCGAAACAAGGCCGAAGAACTAGTTCTTTGACCATTCCTTGTATAGAATTCACAATTTTTCTTGAAAATTCATTTTGATCGTGCAATTTCAATGTAAAAGTATAGCTGATAGCTCTAAATTTGAAAGCTCTTTAGATAAGTCAAAATTGTGTGTATCTTGTGAATTTGTATAGCTTGTATTTACATCGGAGGCTACTGGTATATTTTAGACTGGGTAATATTACTTGACGAACTATTTTCTAACACTAAATCGTTTCTATTCTCATAAATATATTCATGTCTTTTTAAATGTCTTTTAAAAGTATGTATATAATGAAATTTCTGTGGACATCCATTTTGTTTGCAATAAAATTTGAAATGGCTGGGGACACCATGATAAATTTTTAAATGATATATTAATTCCGTGGTGGTACCAAATTTTCTTTCGCACATTGAGCAAATTAGTTCAGTCATTTTATTCGTTATATATAAGTATTTTAGTTTGAGGAATTCACTAAATTAGATACGCAGGAAAACTCTTCAGAGGTTAGACCAAAAAAGTAGTTCTCTAGAAAAATCCAAACTAATTTGTTTAGTGACGAATACTGAACTTTGTAAACGTAGCATAACTTAATTACTATATCAAGGGACTTTCTAGTACAAAACTTATACTTAATACCATCACAATATACAAAAAATTGCGAAAGTTCTTGGAGAGATGGTCCTACGACAACTATTTTTGGCTGTAACTTCTTCTTTTCTGCTGAAAATATTTTCTGAAGTCTTTCAATGGTGGGATTTAAATCACTGATAGTTCTGATATGAACTAAAAAGTCTTCTTCTGCTGTTAAAATCGCAGGTTTGAAAGTTTTCCCCAATCTTTGGGGTTGCAAAATGGAATTTAGCAGTAATGCAGCAATGCAGTCTTTTGAATCTGTAATTCAAATAAATTCATCAATCCCACTAAAATTTTTTTATGACTTCAGCTAATACTAACTTATCTTTGGAACAAAATGAAATAGGTAATCAAAAAAATTTACTTACCTTTATTAATATTACTATCCGTTATTAACTTAAGATTTTCTTTCGATGTTTTATGTTTTATTTCGGTCTTATAATATGGTATTATTTTCAATAGAAAATCGTCGTACTTTTGGAGGAGCAAATCATTCTTTCCTGGGTAGAGATTTTCAAAATCTATTTCAATCTAAAAATATTTATAAGAAATATTTGGTTTATCAAAATAAATGTGGTTCGATGTTGGTAATAATGAGAATCCTTACCAATTGGTATCCATCTGCGTCCTTGTAGCGAGGCCAATCATTAAATATATTTGCTAAGGTATTAGCAGCTTCCAATTGGGAAACTCTATGGCAAAAAGTAGATTTCCAGTACTCACAAACTTTCTCCCAAGGCGAGCAATTACTTTGAAGCCACAATTTCATGTGCCTCAGTTCTTCATCTGAAACAACAGGATGTTCTTTCGGGGATTCATCAGCAGATTCACCAGCTGGGCTAATGATTTCAATATCATTTTCAGATATATTTTTCAATCGTTTTGTGTTTCCCCATTTTGACAGCAACATTCCCGATGGATTCCTTTTCCCAGGTTTTCGGTCCATAAAATATGTAATCTGCTTAGAAGTATATTAATTAATAATAAGTGTACATAGTTAAGATAATTAAGTAAATAGATAAAATTGTCAAATCAATTAAATTTACGTACAGACTTTTCATTTCCAATGAATTTTTCAATTGCCGTGGCCCAATTTTTCATCTCCTTATATGACATCCTCAAATTTTTCTGGGTATATTGCTGAACGAGACAGTCAAAACTCTTTGCAGTCCCTTGTCGAGCTTCTTTTTCTTCTCATAATTCAATAGCACCATTTTCCCCTTCTCTGTTGAATCCAATATGGTTTTTAAGTCTCAGCAGATGGAAGGGGCTCGAACGGATCAGAGATTTCCTTTCCAGTTGTTGATGCACTGCTGCTCACAGAATCTAGGTCCTTAGATATTTTCTCCATCCAATCTAATATCTTGCGACATGTTTCGTTTGGAATATTTGTATCTTGAAAATTTAGTGGAATTCCCTAAAATCGATTAAATCAACTGATGAATAGCATGTCAAACCGATCATGGCCCTAACAGACTAAAGTATAATGTGCCATTTAAACATAAACAAGTTGCAATAGCCTAAGCCTATTATAAAAGGGCCTCTGTAGGTACTGCTACTGAATTTAACAAATGACCTCAAAATATGTGTATATATGTGTATATATGTATGGTGTGAAGCAAAATTATAAGATTTTATTCATTTCAGAAACTCTTCAGAATATTACCGACTAAAATTATAAGGCCTTAGTTCTAACTCTACGCAATTGTAGTCTGCAGCAGAGTTTTGATCAGACAGATTCAGAAATATTTCTAAATAAAAGCACAAGATGTACTTACCATCTCCTCCCGCCACTTTTTTAGTCCACTTGTGAATAATATACGATCTCCAAAATAACCAAAAGTTTCGAAGTATGAGAATAATTTCTCAATTTGATCCATCTCCATTCTTTTAAGATGAATTAGCCTGGTAATACCCAACTACTTCAGCATATTGCAGGCGCCATCAGAAAGCTCCCAACTTTTCATAATTCCGAGAATTTGTTCCGCTTCTTCCTCATCTAACTGAACGGGTGGAATAATAATAACATGATTTTGCAAACTTTCACCATTTAGATCAATGTTAACACTATCCAACTCCATAATTCACTCTTTTATCACTGCACACACTGCACATTAGTTCAATCCGACAGCCTTTTGGCTCTTCTAAGCGCGAAATGACGCTTTACTTTTTTATGCGAGAATTTAGTAGTTTTCCTCTTGTTTATTGTAACAACTAAGAAGTTACTTCTTAAAGTAAGAAGCGTGCTCTAAATTTAAGAAGTTTCCTGAATTTTCAATACCTTACAAGCAGATTTGATGTGCAATCTTAGTTAAAGTAAGAGTAAATGCACTTAATTCTTTGACATCGCATTTTCGTCTTACAAAAGTAATGTGAAAACTTAGTAAAATTAAGAAGAAGTGCACATAAAATATCAAAAAGATTTACTTCTTGCAAATAAGAAGTTTTCAGCTAACATATGAATAGAAATCCTCTCAAAATAGTTCAACGTAAGAATATCTCACCTATTTTCAATTAAGAAGCTAATCCTCTTAAAAAAATACGTGCAATTTTGCTCAGTGTACAGTTAGTATTTAATTAGTTAGTTAAATATTACCCTAGGCATTGTAAAATCGATAAATGCAGAAAATGAATTAAAGAGTAAAATACAATTTGAAATAGGTTCATGCATGCCATAGTTTGTTCTATGTTGTGGAGCATACAGAAAATTTCGTGAGCGAATTGGTTTCTCCGGTGCATAAAAGCAGATTAAAGACAAAAGTTCAGAAGAATTAATTCTATAAGATAAAATATCTCTTACAAAAGTACCTCAGTACACTTCACGTCTGAACTGAAGACTTGTTAAACCCAAAAGCAAGCATCTTACACGGTAACGTGGCATATTGTCACGATTATTATTTAAACGAGTAAAAGACTTTTGTACAGACTCGATACGATTAATGTGAACATCATAAAAGGGGCACCAAATGACAGACGCGTATTCAAGAACAGATCTTACAAGCGAATAATACAGAACTTTAAGTGTGAATATATCGTTAAAATCTTTGGAATTATGCTTCTAGAAACCTAGATTGCGGAATGCTTTAGAAACTATAAGTTCAAACTGTGAAGATCTTTGACCTCTGAAACTCTAGAAATGAGAAAATATCATTGACCGTGTAATTAAAGATAAATATGTCGAATTTTCTAGTGAAACTCATAATTTTGCATTTGGAAACATTTACTTCTAAGTAGTTCTTGGAGCACCATGTTAATAACCGATTAAGATCAGCGTGAAGTTAGAAGCAATCGTACAAGGAATCGATTTTTGTATAAAGTTTAAGATCATCAGCAAATATTAAATAATTCGCGAAGTAAATAAATAAATAAAGCTAATTTTAGTATTCACTATAGAATTTAATAATTTCGGAACATTATTCATCACAGACACTCCACGATAATTCTTTATATCATGTTTTAACCCGGATTTAAAAATTGGTTTAATAAAGGAAATTTTCCAATCATCCAAAAAGACTCCTAACTGAAAGGATAGATAAAAAATTTCAGTTAAAGTGATGATCGCGATGTTGCGCAGTGTTTTAAAAACGAGGGACATAGGTAATTAGTATCTTGATCAGTACTTAAATTAAGATTACATAATGCCTGATAGACATCGTCATATTCAACCGATAAGAAGCCGATGGCCACCGGAGAGGTATCTGGCAGTTGACAATAAGTAGTGATGCAGTAATCAGCATGGGTACCATAAACGGTCTGAAAATACTCGGCAAATAGATCACATCCAGTTTGTAAATCGTGGGATTTAATACCATTATACTCTAAGACCTGAGGATTGACGCATATTATTAATATAAGACCAAAAAGCATTGCTTTTGTATTTTATGGACCACACGTATTGTCTGTACAAGAATCTATGTAAGAATTCATATTCTTTCCTCAATCACTTAAAATTTTAAGTTATTTGGATCATTAGTAGATTTGTATAGCTTGTGTGCCTTGAGTTAAGCATTCTTCAATTTAGAAAGACCTTTATTGAACCAGTTCCGGTGCTTATTTATACGCTTACGTTTGATAGGAACGATTTTATATAAACCGTCATGAACCACTTCAAGAAATTTGCTGTAGACTTGCTGCAAATCATTATATATACTTAAAAAAGACCAGTTAATGTTAGAAAAGATAGTGTTTAAATTGTCATAGTCAGCACGATTAAAGTTAGAAAAACTAGAATGATCATCAAGCTGTCTAGCAAAATCATCGAATGTCAAATTTAATTTAATCGCTTTATGATGGAAATCACAAGTTGAGAGGGGAAAGTCAACTACATCAATTCGACATATTATAACCATATTAACAAAACCAAGTCTAAGAATTTACCAGAATCATTACATACATCATTTACCTGAACTAAATCTAAGCTTATCAGGCTGTCAATCACAAATCGGTCATGTTCAGATGTTACATTAATTGGAATTAATATTCTTTCATCATCGTTCAGCTTCCATTTTACACTACTTAGGTTAAGATCACCGAGATAATACAGTTGATTATGATTTTGATTATAGAATAAAGCAGATTCATTATTGACGTGATCCTTATAATGATCCAGCATAGACCCAGGCGGCAAGGCCGTATATATGGGGTGGGTTTGAGGGGTTCAAACTCCTTCCACTGCTGTAGCCTCGTTAGTCTGATAAGCCCAATTCTTACCCACAATTCTTTATAATGTAGCGGCTCACAACAATTGATGCTGTCATTTTACATATATCTTTCCTCCGTGGCCCTTTCAGATAAAGCAACTTTAAGAAAAACGTGTCCTAAATGGAGAAAGAAAATAAGCAGTCCAGTATGTATGTATGTATACATCAGTAGATGGTACCCTGGTAGAAATTGCTCATAGTTTTTCCTTGTCTCTTGTCCCTAAAGTGGCGGTGATTTGTAAACCAATACTAATTTGACTGAGAGGCATTAAGGTGTTTGCAATTCATGAAGCAACATATAGAAAATTAAGTCCCGATGAGCCTTCCGATGAGCGTTCATTAGAACTCATCGAAGAGCTAATTGGATATCATAAAACTGCTACGTATATACTAAACCAGCAATAAATAAATATTTATTCTTCTCATCACCGTGAATTGATTTTTGTGATTTATCGGATTTTAAGTTAAATTTTTAAATTATTGATTATAAATTAATTATTTGATTTGTTGTTCCGCGGAAAGACTGCCGCCATATGCTGAATAGACGTTATGCGCAAATACTTACGGATCAGCGTCTCAGATTTTGGTTTGCAGCTGGAGTTTGAATTCGGAAAAATATATGAAATCAATCTTAAAATCAAATTCTCATTTTTGAACTCATCATGATACTCATTGACATGCTCATTATATATTCATCGAAGTACTCATCAAATATTGCAAAATGCACAAAATAGAAGTAAAGTATACATTTCTAAATAAGTGACAGAGATGCAATATTTCATGCTCACTATCTGTGAATAAGTAAATAAATGATTTTTCCCCGGTTTTGATTCAAACGCGAATAAATTTCATCAGGACGTTGATGAGCTCATCACGATTTGTCTACCAGGGTAGCTTACTTTGATACATCGTAGCTTAATTGCAGTGGTATTTCAAATTGTCTTCACATTTTAAAGGGAATACTAAATATAAGTTTAATTTGTTTTCTGTCCTTAAAACACCAAATTTGTTGTAAATAATTAAAATATGGTAACTAAATTTTCCACGGTTTTATTTAAATAGCTTAACAATTTATTTGTTTACTTTTTAAGGCATTTTAGATAATTACATAGTTATATCTAAAATGCAATAAAAAATAAAATTTGTTTTTTTATTAATTTTTTTAAATTGCTTTTTTGGCCCTATACCAATAAAATCGCTCTGCTAAGCGTTCACCGAAATGTTAAAATTTAAATGAATGAAGAAGTACTTTCCCACTTCGCGGCAAGAAGGAAGAGACACAATCTAATTTGGTAATTATTCCTTTTTTTATAAAAAGTCGACCTTTATAATTTTTTTCTCTTGGAATAAGGGTTAAGCAACATTCTTTCAAACATAACTTCTTAAATCTCTGCAGACCCACGGAACCTTAAATGAGAATTACCGTGAACTCAATTATCTTAATATATAGCACTTATAAGATTAATAGATTTTTTTGATTTAATTGGAATGTTATCATAAATTATATGCTTAATAAATTAATTATATTAAATTTACATAAAATTCCGATTATTATTAGCTCAGATTAATTCTCAGTTAATCTTTTGTTTCTAGAGGGTATTAATTACTGGGCTAAACCCCTCCCATTCATGATCTATATATACGGCCTTGCCAGGAGGTATATAACTAACACACAAATCCAAGGAGTAATGAGTCAACTGTGATTTAATGATGCGTACGCATAATTGATCCAAATCACTACTTTGATTTGGTAAAGAAATTCGTTCGCTAATAAAGCAAGATCGCACCGCAATCATAACACCTCCGCCTCTTGTCAGGCCAGTTGATATATGACAACGATCTTTTCTGAATACCATATATTGAGATAGATTAAATAATTCACGAGAAAATTTGGCATCGGTAAGCCAAATTTTAGTAATTACAATAAAAACGTAATTATTTTCCAAAACAACCAGGTGAAACTCTCGTAATTTAGTTCGTAAGTCACGAATATTTTGATAATAAATGTTAAAATTATGATTATTATGATTAAATGCATAAGACTTTTGCGAGAAATCGGAAGAAGGATAAAACAAATATTCATCACACGAGTAGTAAGAAGAAGAGTCCACTTCAATTATTTTATCTGAATCACACTGAGTGCAGTGCGTGGAGTCAATCAGATCGGACGTTGCCTTTGTAGATCAAATAATCTAAACATATATCCAACCAATTAATTTAAGTCAAGTGATAGTGTTGTGCTAATCATTTTCAAACTAATCAATTCGTTAATTATTTAAATTCCGACGCGACCGTTAAACTAATAAATAAACAAAATAAATTTTATCCGCCAAGTGAAGGGCTCTTCTATGCCCTATCAACAATCAATAAGCCAGCAGCACGGTAACGTTTCCTTTCCTTCTCTTCATCTGTGATCAGTGCAAATGCATTAGCACTTGTCACTGATCAGCAATCCGGGTGCACTCAGCTGTGGTCATTGAACTGCACAGTCTGAGGTATTGAAAGCAGCAATAGGCATAACACTATTGTTGTTTTTTTTTTACCTCACTGTGTCGTTGACTGCTGCTGGTGGCGCCCAAATTTTTGTGTTGTTGTGCGTCGCTTTTTTTTTTTTTTGCTTTTTTGTTTTTGCCTTCAGCATGCAGAATTTCATTTTAGATTTCTGCAACATTCGCGGATTAAGAGCAAATCGGTTTTCGGTGTACTGCCACCTTAACTCAAAAAATCCGGCAATTCTTGCCCTAAGTGAATCCAAGGTCGTTTCTGATGCTGATATTAATCAGTATCACGTCCCTGGATACAGCTTCGTGCCTCTTTTTTCTCAGCATAGAGGGATCGCAGTATATATTCGGAATGATGTGGCCTTTACTATTCTTCAAGATTTTCCTTCTGTTAATCCAGAGTTTAATTATATCTGGATTAGGTTCAAACTTCACAAGCACATCATATACTTCTGTTTCCTTTATCGCAGCCCAAATATGTCTGATGACGACACGGTATCCGTATTTGACAATATCTCCAACAATATTGATCATTTGCTTTCTGTTTCCCCCTCTTCCGAAATCGTCCTGGCAGGCGATTTTAATGTTCATAATATACCGTGGCTCAGACATTCTTCTACCACAAGTCCTGCGGACCGTTTCGTTGAACTCTTCTGTGAATCATTTAATTTGCAACAGCTAGTGGATGCACCAACGTGAATTCCTGATGCAGCTGGAGATAAAGCTAATTTACTCGACTTGTTTCTAACATCTCATCCTGACAAATATTCCATTTCAGTCGGTTCCCCTCTTGGAAATTCAGACCATTGTTTAATCACGGCTCAATTTACCACCTCAAACCTGTGCCGCCCAACTGCTCCACCTACAAGTAGGCTTCTTTGGCACTATAAGAATGCTGATTGGGAAAGTCTCAATAAGTATCTTAAAGAAATTGATTGGTCGGTCTGTTTTGCTTCGAGGGATGTTGATGAATGCACATTACAATTTAGTAACATACTAAATCTTGGCATGCGTGAATACATTCCGTATTCTTACAGCAGGTCTCAACAACAGCATGATCGCTCCTGGTTTAACGATAAGTGCAACCAAGCTATAAAAGCGAAAGAGTCTGCTTTTCGCACCTATCAATTGCATCCATGTCCGGAAATGAAACAAGTCTACAAGACTGCACGGAACACCTACAAGTCCATTATCCAGAGAGACAAATTTCTTTTTGACCAGAATATTAGAGAAAGAATCTTGACAAGCCGCAAAGGTAGCAAAGGTTTCTGGTCCCTGGTCAAAACCATCAGGAACAATTTCACCAGTTCCTCTATACCTTCGCTACTTAATAATGGTGAAGTGATTGTTGACTCCCTGGATAAAGCTAATATTTTAGCTGCTAGATTCGTTTCAAATTCTCGTCTTCCACCAACTTCACAAACACCTGTTTTGCATCGCCCGTGTGAATGTGTACAAGAGCCAATACACGTTCGTACGAGGGATGTGTTCAGGGTCCTTAAGGGGTCCAACGTCTCCAAAGCCGCAGGTCCTGATGGTTTTTCGCCCCTGTTAATTAAAAGCTGCGCCTCATCCTTGGCTAAACCTCTGCGCAAACTCTCCTACTTGTCTTATTCGACAGGAAAATTTCCAACTGCTTGGAGGCTAGCCCACGTTCAGCCTATTCCTAAGAAAGGAGAGGGTAGCGATCCCTCAAATTATCGACCAATTGCCATCACTTCAATTCTTTCAAAGGTTTTTGAATCTATCATTAACTCAAAATTAATGAAGTATCTAGAAACTAATCATCTCATCAACGATCGCCAATATGGCTTCCGAGCTGGACGCTCATCTGGAGACTTGCTGACCTTTCTTACGGAACGTTGGAACCGTAGTCTTCACAATTTTGGTGAGTCTAAAATCGTTGCTCTAGATATTTCAAAAGCCTTTGATAGAGTCTGGCATCCAGCCCTTTTAGCCAAACTTAAAGCACTTGGTCTCTCCCCTCCTCTTCTATTATGGATTGAAAGTTTCCTATCTAGTCGCCAAATACGTGTTGTATTAGATGGCGTTACATCTGAACCGCATCCCATAAATGCCGGTGTGCCTCAAGGCTCTGTTATCTCTCCAACTCTCTTTTTAGTTTTCATTAATGATCTGCTATCCCTTACTTTCAATCCCATCCATAGTTTCGCAGATGACAGTACTCTTGATTTCGCTTACTCCTTTGACACTCTTGCGGAATCCAGGGGGAATGCCGCATGTGTTAAACGAGATTGCATGACTAGATCATTGAATAACGATCTTAACAGTATCCTCGCTTGGGGCAAAGCGAATCGCGTCGAATTCAATGCATCTAAGACTCAAAGCTGTCTCATCTCATTAAAACAAGATCATAACTTAACCACACCCGTTTCTTTTGATGGTGCATTAATTTCTGATTCACCGTCACTAAGCATTCTTGGCATTAATATTTCCAGTAAGTTAAACTGGACAGATCACATCTTCTCTGTTGCCAAAGAAGCATCGAAATGTCTTAGATTTCTGAAAAGGTGTAAGAAATATTTCAGCCCGTCAAATCTAGCGCTCCTCTACAAGTCCTACATTAGACCTAGAATGGAATACAACTCCCATAAATGGGCCGGGGCTGGTCGCACAGCTTTAGCTTCATTGGATATTGTCCAAAAGGGAGCCTTCAAGCTCATTGGCGATTTGGCAAGAACTTGTCATATTTACTCACTCGAGCACCGCCGCAATGTTGGATGCCTTTCGCTCCTTTATCGCTATATGCATGGTCAATGTTCTGATGAAATATCTAGTCTAATCCCTTGTAGAATGATTCCTGCACGCAATACTCGCGCTGCAAACCGCGCACATCCCTTAACCCTTCAAATTACTTTCGGCCGTACAGTAAAATTCCGAGATGCTTTTTTATCCCGAACAGTGCGAATGTGGAACAGCTTACCATATTCTGTTTTTCCTCCGGCATACAATCTGCGGAAGTTTAAGGGCGACACACATCGGCACCTCCGCCACTCTCCTCACATCCCCTAATCCTTTCCCTATCTCCTTCCTGCCATGCTGTGCTTTGCATCATAGGGTATCCCCTGAGCTTGGCTTAATAATATAAAAAAAAAAAAAAAAAAGACTCGCAGTATTTATTTCTGGCAAGTTTTTTGACATTTTTTCGCACGTAAACACCTGAAAGCCAAATATGAGAATCGATCATTTTAGGAATCAAGTTGTGAGATCGAGTCGCGTTCGTGAGGGAGGAAAGCCGGTTTAGAGGATAACTCAGTTTTTTTTTTGATTTCAAATATAAAATTTTATTTAATACTTCAATTTGCTTAACCTAATATCACCAAATTCATAACAATAATTCAATATAAAAAAAACTAACGTAGGTTATCTCTGGTCCAAATTACGGTACGTGTGGGCTCAAGGAAGTAAAAAACTTCTATGAAAAAATTCAGACTCAGATTTGTCTGACCAGAATTACCTTCTGTATAAAATGATGAGAAGCTCAGGTTATCCCTGATCAGAATTATCTTCTGTATAATAGGAAATTCAGGTTATCCCTGACCAGAATTATCTTCTGTATGATAGGAAAGGAAATTCAGGTTATCCCTGACCAGAATTATCTTCTGTGGAAAAAGGTAGGAAGCACGATTCTTTTTACTAAGATTATCTCTGATACAGATCAACTCCGCCAAAAGAATGGTGCCATCTACTGAAATTCATCGGCTTTATATAGCCGCTGTAACCAGTTACGTCTTCTGGCCTCTTGGTGTTGCCCTAGCAATGATTGATGCGATGTCTGAATGTACCACAGACAGCTGGCTGATGTAATGTCATTTGCTGTCATCAAAAAATGTCCATATTAGAAGGTACGTATGTTTTGCTGCATTTTGATATTGATTTTTAGATTTTATTGATGACTTTTGATTGTTTTTAGGTGAAATATTATTTCTAGGAGTATTAGCTGAATTTCTGCAGTATGTGTGCAACGTTCGGGTGGATATAATTCGAATTTTCACCAAACTTCCCTAGAGTTAAACTGTGTGAAATGAAGATTAAATAAGTGTTTTTGTCATCTATTAATTTAACTTGATGTTTTGTGGTTTATTTTGTTTTATATTTCAGGAAATAATTCGTCGTAGGAAGGCATACTCAATATGACTCTGGAAGTACGTCGAGGGAATATTTTTCTGCTTAGTGCATTCAAGCTGACAGCAGGAGCTTCATCGTGGGATATTTATATTTATGTGTGAGGACTGAACACAAGTACTCAGGAAAATTTGAAAGTTATAAAACGCAATGAATTAATGTCGATGTCTTTTTTGACAATGCGTTTACACTTAAATAATTCGGGCCTAATATCCGTCTTTGCAGCAACATAATAAATAATAAAGACTGCCTTCCTGCCGAATTACGCAAATATTTCATGTTGTTGATAACAAGGAGATCAGACACAGGGGCTGCAGATCAAACAATTTTCTTATTCCTACGCTTTTTATTTTGAACTGAAGGAAAAAAACTTTTAAATGTTTTGAATAGAAGAACAGGTTAGAACACGTCCGCACTCTTCCACAGCAAGAGCTTAAGTTTATTACTGTTTCAATGTTCTAACGAGTGACATTAACCAATGTGCCTGCGGAAGTGTTATAAAACAAATGCTGACAATGTTTTGACCAAAGTTTATATCTATAGCACAAGTCCCTTACAATTATATTACATTATTATTATTATGGTAAAGTACGCAAGGTTTTACAATATTTTTAGCACAGAAACTTTGGAAATTACATTTAGTACATTTTATAAAATGAAAATATCGAAAAAATATAAAAAAATAAAATTAAATTAAAAATTGAAAATTAAAATAAAAACCTACTAAATAAAGCGAAAATGGGAAATAAATATAAAAATAACAGAAATAGTATTAGTACTGCTAAAATAAAAAACGGAGCCAGAAAAAAGTAAAAAATAAAAAGAAAATGAGAAATTATAGTTAAAATACGCTAAATAAAACGAAATATTAAACATAATTGAAAACTGAAAATTATAATATTATAGTAATGATAAAAATTTTAAAAACTAAAAGAGAGCTACGCCGTGAGACAAGAAAATAGGAGAAATAACGTGAAAAGGAAAAAATTAATTAAAAGCGTGGACCCTGATGAGATCTTTAAATGCACTGGTAGATCGCGCGTTCTGATAACAAGGGGGAAACTATTCCAGAGACGGGATATTTTTACAGAATAAGAGATTTCCATATAACTGATTTGTGATAACGAGGTATTTTCACAATCTGACTGCGTTCCGACGCTGTGTACTGGAAAAATTCACGCAGATAATAAGGTTTGTATGTAATAAGCTATAAAAGTGAATCAGTCCCCTCTGCTTGAGATAATCTCGTATTGAGCTACCAAGAAATTTTATGCGGTAAGGTGAAATATGGTCGAACCTACGAAGTCCATAAATGAAGCAGATACAATCAGTAAAGGCAACTTCCATCTTTCCCAGACAAAGGCTATCGAGTCTAGGTATATCGAACTGCCAAAAGTAAAGAAAGGTAAAATTAGGGTTTTAACAAGTTTTGAGCGGATTTCGGGCAATAATGAGTCAGCAGTGAGCCAGAGCCTCCGAAGTACAGCATACACCTTACCGATAATTAACTTTGTATTGTGACAACATTTGTTGGTTTGTTGGTTCAAAATAATGCCTAGATTTTTAGCTTTAGGTACCAAATCTAAAATTTGTTCCATCCAAGACCATAACTGGTGAATCGTGCCGGTCAAATGTGCCATTATGGAATACAATACATTGGGGTTTGTCAGGGTTTAGCTTTAGACCGTTAGCTTTGGACTAGATATTGATTCTCAACAAACCAACAGGTCTGCTTAGGTAGACTTGGGCATCATCAGCATATGTACATGTGGACGCTGACGTCTCGAACGATTTCAGGGAGATCATTTATAAATAAACAAAATAACAAAGGGTCCAGTATTGAGCCCTGAGGAACGCCAGACAGAAGAGGGGGGGGGGGGCGGGGCACATGAGGTAATAGAATCCACTTTTATCGCTTGCTTTCGATCGGTCACAAAGCTCTTTGACCTTGATTCGTTTCAAAACCCGTAACCAACTTTGCGGTGTAAAGTTGTTCTAAAAAAGGGTAGGAATTGGACGTATCACATACCCACCAAATTTTAATTCCATATTTCGCTGGTTTTGACGGCTTGTATTACATGTATCTAGTTCTCTCTCTATACGGAGAAAGCTGTTCATCATGAGGTATTCAGTTGGAATATATTGCGAGTGGAGCAACTGCCAGATTTCTGAAATTGGTGCTGCTTTATCAGTTTCCAAACGTTCATTTCTCGTCGACAGATTATCTGCAAATTTCCCAGAATCTTTTGATAGGCATTATTGCACAATAGACTGGATAAGAATTTAATTTCCACATTTCCTTTACATGTTCTGAACTAGAATGCCAAACGCCATTCGTTATGAGTATTCCTAAAAACTGTTCGAACTCGTCTTGAATTAGGGGTTTCCACACATTCGGACTGCCTGCATTTTCGAAATCCCATTGAGAATATACACTAATGGCCTTCCTATTGGTTGCTTGTCTGATTCTTTTATGAAAAGCAACTGAAAGTATCATTGCGATGCCATATGGTGTTGTCTTTATAGCGTGAAAAATATTTTGATCAGATTGTCCTTATCATCCGCTTCAATTTCTATTTCAAGATATGTGTCGCTATGAACAACTTCAGCATCTGATTTCTCTTCAAACTAAGTTTGTTCAGTTATACATAGGTGATGGAATCCATTCGTCTTCAAAACCATTTTCTTTCATCGATACTATTATGTAATAAATATTGCGAGCTTCTTCGCCTAATAATTCGTACAAAGAAGCTGTTTGTTTGACTATAAGACATCCTACGAACAGAAAAATTGTAACATATTCCTATAAAGTACAAAATAACTGCATACATTCTAAATCCAACACGTGATATTTATTCTTTAGCCATAATTAGTACTTCTACAAAATTCTTCTTCGTCAAAATAAACCGACACGATTTGTAAATTGAAATTTTTTCACAGACCTGTATTTGTCACTTACAAATTTTCAGTAAAAAGATCAAGCTCACAAAACCTTTTGAATTGACTTTAAAAAAGTTTATATCATAATAATCCTGTTAACGCGTAGAAAGACGGACGGGCATGCAAAAATCAACATAAAACATTGCTAACTCACCAGACTGTAATTGGTGTTTCGACTTTATGGCTTTAATTTGACTTTACTTCTATCGCTACCCAAAATAAAAGTTTTCCTAGTAAAATTTCTTTTAATTAAAATCTGATTCTTCCTGATTTTTATTTTAATTTCCAGAGAGAAGTCGATTGTTGAAATTCAACATATTATGTTAGCTTCAAATTGGTTTTCGAGATCTAGAATGAACTGAGAAAGTTTACAGTGTTTGCGACACGTGTCTAATTATACACATTGTTGTTTAGCTCTCGATTTTCTTGATTCTAGGGGACTATGTCAAGAAAATTGATTTCCACAAGGGCCAGCACGCTGTTTCCATTACACATACTAAAAAAATCCTCGTAGCACACAAGGCCTTGAATTTAAATGTTAATTTTTTATATATTTTAAAGATTTTCTTATAACTTTGTGGCAGAGTGCGGGTATTCCTCTTTGTTACAAGGGACTAGGAAAAAGATATTTTCTTGCATATATTGGATGCTAGTGGTACAAATTGAAACAGAGTTCAGGACCAAGGAGACTAGAGGATGCCGCTATGGGACAGCCTAGAGTGTATTAAAAGCACTTTGGATTGAAATCTATTATTATTATTTATTTAGCGCTGCAGAAAAATTGTATTGCAAGTGACTTGGATCCAAACAATCACGGCGCTTTAAGCATTTTATATTTTAAGTGAGAAACACCAAAGTGCGCTAAGGATTAAATTTTATTTGCTATTTATCTTCCACTTGGTATGAAAACGTTGAACAATTTTATTAAGCAGAAATAGATCAAAGCAAAGGATTTGGAAAAGGCAAACATATGGTTTACGAACTTGAGTAAAAAATATGAAATCGAGGAAAGTAACACTCTGTATCCAATTACATTTTGATGTATCTTTCTGGAACCTTCTAAAACTTTTCAAGAATTCAATGTGGCAACTGCAGCAATTAACAGCTGTTTTTATCCAACTGACTTGTACTCTGTACTCTAGTTTGAAATTGATTTACATGAAATAATATTACTTGATTTTTTGAAAATCTGAAAATAAAAATAAAATTTAAAAATAGTTTTCATATTTGTTTTAAAAGTACACATAGATATACGAAGCTTTGAAAGTTTTGTTGAATCCTTTTGATAACCACACATTTTCTATGCGTTTATTAATTTATTGATTAAAGAAATTCATGCGATAGCAAACAGAAATTTCCACTAATTTACTACCGGTTTACATGTTTGAATACAAAAAAGTTTAAGTTTAAAATTTTAGAAGATGAAATAATGTATTACAGAATCCATATAAGAGTAAAATCCATACTTTGAGTGTGAAATAAAACTACGATACTCAGCAATATACACAGTGATACAAAGCTAACATACTGTTACGAGCGTGGCCTTAGTTCGTTATTTAAAACACAATATTTCAGATATAATTCAAAAGTTCTTTCTTTATTTAACTTTACTGTTTACTCTCACAAATAATTATCAAATCAACTCTTTATTTATCGCTAGTACTGTACTTCTAATTATCGCAATCCCAATAGTTTACTTCGTTCACTTCGCTGTCTGAAATAATACTCGCCTCCTGGATGTGAGCAGCGCCGTATTTATACTCTACGAATTATCCTAGAACCTTCCTGAATATTCCATTCTCCAAACCCAGTTTACTAGGATGTCACTAACCTAAAGTTGTTTCCATTCCCAATAGATGTCGCTTGTATCACTTTGTGGCGCGTAACACTGCCCCCTTCTTAAAATTGTTCGTCCCGAACAACAGGTGATCCACGGTCTTGATGCTCGCAGTATTGACATAAACGATCTAGATGAACGATTTTCCGTTTGCCTCTTGTACCCCGCTGAATCCTATATACTACGTCATTTATTCTAGTCACTACTGAATACGGTCCTTCCCAGTGTTGTTGTAATTTGGGAGAACGTCCCTTACGTCGTTTCGGGTTGTACAGCCAAACAAGGTCACCTTCATTAAATCCTGCTGAGTTAGCACGTAAGTCATGGCGGGTCTTCATCCGATCGGTATTTATTGCTAATTTTGCTCTCGTGACTTCGTGTACATCAGCTAATTGTTGTCTAAGTTCCGATACATAATCGTCTGGTAACTTTTGTTCACCTCTGGGTGTACCAAACTTGAGATCGCTAGGTAAACGCATCTCCTTTCCGAATATCACTTTTGCTGGAGTTTGTCCGGTCGTGTTGTGTACAGCTGATCGATAGGCCATTAAGAACATGGGAATATGTCGATCCCAATCGCGTTGGTGATAGTCGACTACTTTCTTTAGATGCTCGACCAATGTTCTGTTGAAGCGCTCTACCATGCCATCAGATTGTGGATGCAGAGGAGTTGTTCTGGTTTTTCTTATTCCCAGAATTTTACACATCTGTTGGAAAGTCCGTGATTCGAAGTTCCGTCCTTGGTCCGAATGAAGTTCATGAGGAACACCAAATCTACCGACCCAATTCATTACTACTTGATCCGCTACTGCGGTAGACTCTTGATTAGGGATTGCATAAGCTTCAGGCCATTTACTGAAATATTCAATAGCAACTAATATATAACGGTTACCGTTATCTGTTTCTGGAAAAGGTCCAGCGATGTCTACGGCTATCCTTTCAAATGGGGCTCCTACATTATACTTATGCATTTTTCCTCTACTTCTGTGTGGTGGTCCTTTGCAAGAAGCACAGATAGTGCATCTGCGGCACCATTCCTCAACATCCTCCCGCATATGTAACCAATAAAACCTTTCACGTATTTTGGAAATTGTTTTATTCACCCCCAAATGTCCTCCAGATGATCCACTGTGCATTTCTTCTAGAACATCTTTGACCTGGGATGCTGGCACGACTATTTGCACTCGGAATGACTCGCCGTTAGTTGATTCCCACTTGCGCTTTAATATACCACATTCAACGTGAAGAGAGTTCCATTGAGCCCAGTAGCTCTTCAGTTTCTCACTCCTTTCCGAGATATCTTGCCATTGTGGTCTTTCCATGTCTTCTTTCCAAGCAAGAATAGGTGATATGTCTGGGTCTTCCCGTTGTGCTGTTCGCAAGCTCTCGTTGTTCCAACCTGTCGATGGTTCCACCGTCATCAGCTGTATTGTTGCTTTTGTTTCTTTTTCCTCAAGCCGAACGCAATGTTTGCATTCAACTTTGCATGGACGTCGTGAAAGGGCGTCTGCATTTCTATGGATACGTCCTCTTCGGTGTTGGATTTCAAAGTCACTCTATCCATCTCACCACTTGCCCCTCAGGGTTCTTAGACTGCAAAAGCCATTTAAGCGCTGCATGGTCAGTGCGGAGGATAAATTTCTGCCCGTAGAGATATTTATGGAAATGCTTGGTTGAGTTTACAATGGCAAGTAGCTCTTTCCTTGTAGCACAATAATTTCTCTCTGATTTTGAGAGTGCTTTGCTAAAATAAGCTACTGGCACCTCTTGACCATCCTCCTCCTGTGAAAGCACTGCACCAATACCTACATTGCTGGCATCCGTGTCCAATATAAAAGTTTTTCCCAGCTTTGGATAGTGAAGCACTGGAGTTCCACAGAGCTGTTGCTTCAAATTTGCAAAACTCTCGTTACATTTATCTGACCATATGAACGGCTTTCCTTTTTCTGTAAGTTGATGTAGGCTCCTTGCTATATCTGCAAAACCTTTTACGAATCGCCTGTAGTAGGTAGCTAATCCAAGAAAACTCCTTAATTGATGTTTGTCCTTTGGAACAGGCCAATTTTTCACAGCTCTTATCTTCTCTGGATCAGTTCTTACTCCTTGTGATGAAACTATATGCCCCAAATATTTTACTTCATTCTTGAATAGAGCACATTTATTCGTACTGAGCTTCAGTTTCGCATCCCTCAGTCTTTGAAGTACGTCCCGTAAGTTGTTTTTATGTTCCTCGAATGTCCTTCCGATCACAATTATGTCATCTAAGTAGACAAGACATGTTTTCCAGGTTAATCCTCGTAAAACACATTCCATGAGTCGTTCGAATGTGGCTGGAGCATTACATAATCCAAATGGCATAACTTTGAATTGCCATAAGCCACTTCCAACTGAGAAAGCAGTTTTGTCTCGGTCCTCGGGATGTATTTCCACTTGCCAGTAACCGCTGTTCAAATCCAATGTGGAAAACCATTGCGCTCCGGAAAGGGTGTCCAATGTGTCATCAATCCTTGGTAACGGATAGCTATCCTTTCTTGTTACATTATTTAGTTGGCGGTAGTCCACACAGAATCGGGTGCTGCCATCCTTTTTCCTGACCAAAACAACTGGCGATGTCCAAGGGCTGTTAGATTCCTCAATTATGCCTTGTTCTTTCATGGAATTTATCATATCTGCAACTTCTGGTTGTTTGGCTAATGGTAGTCTTCGTGGTGGTTGCCGAATGGGCCTAGAATCTCCTGTTGTGATCCGATGCTGGACAAGATTTGTTTTGCCGAAATCATCATCATTCAATGCAAATAATTCGGAAAATTCATCGATCATCTCTTTGGCATCGTTGTATTGCTGTTCACTTAAGGCACTAGATGAAAGAAGTTTCTGAACCTGTTGAGTAGTAGCTGGTATACGTATTGCCTCCTTAATATTACTACCATTTTCCAAATTAACAATCTGATAAACAGGCTCACAATTTCCAATTATAGCACCTTCTTTTAGTTGTACCTCATTTTCGGATGTGTTGAGCACTCTGACTGGAATTAATGTTGCGCCTTCTGTCTTCACTAAAGTCTTACCAACGATGATGTTCGATGTTACTTTTGTAGGGTTAGGCTCCACCAGATAGAATCGGCAGGTCCCGATGTCATCAGTAAGCTTTGTCCATACTAGCGTCTCCGAGAATGCAGAGAGAGTCATATTCTCACAGACCATCGTCCTTATTTTTGCAGGATAATCTGTTCCTCCTCCTAGTCTCATAGGAATTTCTATGTTGCCATATTTGAGTATTCGTTCTCCGACATCTAAATTTATTTTATATGTGGTCATAAAGTCTACTCCAAGGATGCATTCATCCATTATGTCTGAAACTAGGAAATTGTGAGGAAATAGTAGTTCACCTAGTTGAATATCCAAAGTTATTTCTCCAAAAACTTGTGCTGCGGCTCCAGTTGCTGTTCTTAGTAAATATTTGGTGGTATTGTGAAGCCATTTGTTCTTGACAAGATCCGCTCTAATAATTGATCTCGAAGCTCCAGTGTCGATAGTGACAACGCAGTCATTTTTTCCTACACTTCCATATATAACAAGACTGCTATTATTTCTCTGCAACTGGGCTATCTGAATGATGACTTCGGGGCTGTCGACTCTACCAACCAACTTCTGCCTCCCGAAGTTGGTTTTTACATGTTTTCCGACTGCTGAACAGGGGAGCTGATGCGACTAGTCGCTGTTTGATTTCTAGGCTCTCCCCGAATAGCTTGCTCCCTGGCTCGACATCTTTGGCATTCTGTTCTGTCCTCCTCTTCTGGTGATTCTGTTCGACGGCGTTTTCTGCAGTCCCTTTGGAGGTGTCCTGGTCTATTACAATTCCAGCATCGCAGAATACCACGTGAAGAATTGCTCTGTGATGGCTGCATTCTATTACAAGTACATTCCTCCACCGAAATTTCTCTCACTCGTACTGCACTTCGGGAAGCTTGCCTGGCAGATTCATACGCTAGTGCATAGCCTAGTGCTTCTGCTGTTGATTTCTTTCCTGCTAGCCTCAACGCTTGTTGTAAATTTTGATCTGCAATAGCGTTCACAAATGCATCTGTTGCCACTTCATTAAGGAAATCTGCATTTACGCTAGAGTATGAGAGATAAGCTAATCTTTCCACATCACCCTAAAGTTGTTGTAGTGATTCGCCATGCTTTTGAATCCTGTTGCGTAGCTGTAGGCGATATACTTGCTGCATGTGTTCATCTCCATAACGTAACTCTATCGCCTGTACTAATGAAGTATAATCACGTTGCCTTTCTATCGGTATAGTTTGTAAAAGCTCTGATGCAGAACCTCGAAGTGCTAATACCAGAGCTGTAGCTTTGTCTGCATCATTCCATCCGTTTACTTCGGAAGCAGCCTCGAATTGTCTCTTGAAAATATGCCACGAATTTTGTCCATCAAATATTGGAGGTTTCATTCTGCCTGCATTGGATATTTCAATTCCTTCGTGCCGTGGTTGTCGATGCTTCATCTTCTCCAAATCTGATTTGAAGTTGTCAAGCTGTTCGGTCACTTTTTGTTGAACTTCCGCCACTTCTTGCTCGATTCCTTCAATTTTTAAATTTTGTTCGTCTAACGAGTTTTTCAGGAAATTCTTTTGTTCCTCTAAGCGACTTTCTAGACAATTCTCCAGAGAACTCTTTTGTTCATCCAAACGCGTTTCCAGTGATTTCTTCTGCTCATCTAAACGGGATTCCATAGAATTCTTTTGTTCATCCAAAGCATTCTTCTGCTCATCTAAACGTGATTCCATAGAATTCTTTTGTTCCTGGAGAGAATTCTTTTGTTCGTCCAAACGGGTTTCTATAGATTTCTTGTGTTCCTGGAGAGAATTCTTTTGTTCGTCCAAACGGGTTTCCATAGATTTCTTGTGGTCCTCGAGAGAATTCTTTTGTTCCTGGAGAGAATTCTTTTGTTCGTCCAAACGGGTTTCCATAGATTTCTTGTGGTCCTCGAGGGAATTCTTTTGTTCCTGGAGAGAATTCTTTTGTTCTTGGAGAGAATTCTTTTGTTCCTGGAGAGAATTCTTTTGTTCATCAAAACGGGCTTCCATTTTACTCATTAAAGTACTTAAAAGCTGTTCTATGTTCATTGCAGGCTCTTCCTCAATTTCTGGTTCTTCTTCGAAAACGAATGTCTCAGGATTCTTTTCTTCCTCTATCAAAGCTTGTCTAAGTCGCTCGACTAGAACATTCTTTAGGCCAGTCGTTTGTAATGACCGGTTCCCCAACTCCACTTTCAATTCCTGTATGCGAAGCTCCTCTAGCTTGCGTCCCATTCTTGCGTCTTTTGTAATTCACTCACAGTTTAATATAAAATTATCTTTCGGAATTTTTACACACGATTTCACAAAATTAATCACTCTTTGAATTTCAAATTCAAATGCCACCACTTTATTTCGCGATTTTATTTTACTTCTGACACCAGTTGTTACGAGCGTGGCCTTAGTTCGTTATTTAAAACACAATATTTCAGATATAATTCAAAAGTTCTTTCTTTATTTAACTTTACTGTTTACTCTCACAAATTCACAAATAATTATCAAATCAACTCTTTATTTATCGCTAGTACTGTACTTCTAATTATCGCAATCCCAATAGTTTACTTCGTTCACTTCGCTGTCTGAAATAATACTCGCCTCCTGGATGTGAGCAGCGCCGTATTTATACTCTACGAATTATCCTAGAACCTTCCTGAATATTCCATTCTCCAAACCCAGTTTACTAGGATGTCACTAACCTAAAGTTGTTTCCATTCCCAATAGATGTCGCTTGTATCACTTTGTGGCGCGTAACAATACTTAATCTAAACTAAACTAAGCAAACTGCTAACTACTAAATATACATACTAGAAGCATACAAATGAAAAAATAAACATAAACTAAAAAATTATAAAAGAAATGAAAAATACTCACTAAAAGGTGAAGGATACTATAATTAAATTAAATTAAAAGGAAAAAGCATAAATGGAGCCAAGATTGTCAAGTCAAACATTAATTCAAGATATTGCCAATATTAATTGGAGGAGACGAGCTAATTAAAATTACTCTGTAATTGATTGAGCGCAATGCGTCTAAGAGAGAAGCGACTATCTGAAAAGAGATCAATGTCATAACACTGCTCATTATGTTTTTTTTTTATTCTTACAATGGGTGATGTCATTATTGAATTTGTTCATCCTAATTGAGGCCTAAGTGTTAAAACTTCTCTAGTGTTACGCGATGGAAAATTGAAATTAATTTTGCTAAGGATTATCGTTGTATAAAAATATTTCGTCAAGATAACTACGGCGGGTTTCCAACGAAAGCATTGAGTACCGCTGTAGCCTTTCCACATAATTTAGGCTTCTATTAACTCCATCCGATTTGAAAAGTAGAAAACGTGTAAATCGCTTCTGAACTCCTTCAATTTTATCGATGTATACTGAGTAGAAAGGGTTCCAAATGACTGAGGCGTACTCCAGTAGACTTCGTACAAACGAATGATATAATGTTTTAAATGTGAATACACTTTTGAATGATTTTGTACATCTAATGATAAATCCTAGCATCTTAAAGGCTTTATTGGTTATATAACTAACATGAGAATCAAATAAGAGTTTGCTGTCGAAGATTACGCCCAAGTCTTTTATTTCCGAAACTCTCTCTATGGGGGAGTTACCTAATTTATAATTAAAGAAGATTGTATTTTGCTTTCTAGAAAATGAGACGCATTTACATTTGTTTATGTTCACGGATAGAAAGTTTTTCTCACACCAGTCTAAACATTTGACAATATCAGCTTGCAGATCATTGCAGTCATCAGCCATATCGATAACTCTGTATACCTTAGTGTCATCGGCATATATTAGGCAAGGGGAATCAATAAAAGTTGGTAAGTCATTTATATACATTATAAATATAAGAGGACCAAGTGTTGTCCCTTGAGGTATACAAGACGTTTGTGTAAATGATATAGATTTAAAACCATCCACCGCAACTACCAGCTGCCGGTCAGATAAATACGATTCAAACCACTTCAAGGTTAAGGCACTAAGTCCTATATTTTTCATCTTGTCAAGAGTCTGATTATGATTAATGGAATCAAAAGCTTTGGAGGTATCAGCATAAAATGCGTCCACTTGCTTACTAGTGTCAAGAGCCGTTGCAATTTGATCGGTAAATATAGGTAGTGACAGTGGAACGACCAGGAGAAAAGCCCTGTTGATGAATGTCAATTATAGACTTTATTTGCGAGAGAAAGCTGTTATAAATGAGACGCTCGAATATTAAAGCAAGACTATTGCTTTTTCTCACCAGATTTAAATATAGGAAACAAAAACGCATTTTTTAAAAGATCCGGATAAAGGCCTTCAGATACTGAACAGTTAAATATTTCACAAATTCGAGATGAAGGAGGGTCAGCATATTTCTTGAAAAAATTATTGGGAATACCGTCTGGACCTGCGTTGTTACTGATATCCAACAATTAATCACTGGTTTGATATCTTCGACCTCTAATGAGGGGATATATATTGAATCAATACCACTATTTGGTATACTATTCAGAATATATCCAGCATCATTGCAAACAGACTTGAAATAAGATACAAACGTATTGCATATCTCTACAGGGGAATTAACAGTACAACCATCGTAATAAACTTCTTTAGGAAATGTATTAGAAATTTTTAAACTCTTAGTGAAAGACCAGAAGGTTTTCGGGTTTGATCTGACACTATTCTCAGTTTTTAATATATATAATTTGTGGGACTCTTTTATTTTACGTTTCAGATTGTCGAGGAAACACAAAAAGGTCTAATAGTGTTCAGGATGCCTGGTTGTTTGATACTTTCGTCTAAATTTTACCTTAAGTTTGATGGCATGTATAATTTCATTAGAATACCAACAAGGAAATACGCGAGTTACGTCAGCAGATATTAAAATCCCAAATGACCCTAATAATGAAATCATTAAATCAAACTCACCTGTTACGAAACGTGAACGGAGATCACATTTCATTTCTTATCACATTTGAGAAACTAAAAAGTCTGGAATTCTTACAGACGGTTTCCTGTAATGTAGAACAAAATGATAATGTCAGCAAAATTGCAATGAACAGAATAATGAAATAGAAATTTGTGAGAAAATATTTTTCCTAATTGTATTTAGTCTTAAGAACTCCGCCGAAGCGTAAAAACGTAATAAATCTTTTTTAACGTAATAAATCTTTTTTAACGTAATAAATATTTTATTTTAGATCTTTAAAGATTTGGTTTTTTTTTAATATTCCTACCTAAAATATATTTGGCGCAGTCGGTAGTGCGTCTTTCTAAAGAACGATATCCTGTGATCGAATAATAGAAGTTTTAATATACAAATATTAAACGAAAAAGAAAAAAGGAAAAAAAAGAAAACTAAATCTTTAAACAAAATAAAACAAACGGGATGCTATAATTCGGCAACGATAAACTGTATAGTGTATAGTTAGTGAAATAGAATTCCATATCACAGTGATGTAAACAACAACAAAAATATTAATAAATTTTACAAGAAGTTATTAGTGTAAACGTTTCCAAAAACTGTGATAGTAAAAAGTGTCTGCCAAGAAATACAGAAAGAAAATATACATGTAAAGATTTATCACAGTGATTGATAATTATCCATTATGAAAGAAATTTGTTAGGAGATTATTCAGCCCAATGCCCAAAGCGAAACAAGAAAAAGTAGTTGAACGTTTCGAAGCCTATCATAAAAAGGAAAATCTAAGTGACGTCCTCGCAATTAACTCAGATAATACGAGAAAAACAAGTGACGAAAATATGGAGCTTGTTCAACAACAGCATCAAGTTCACCTACAACAGCAGCAAGCTCAACAACAACAGCAGCAAGCTCAACAGCAGGAGGAGCAACCTCAACAAAGGTTTACACTTTCTGCAAACGATCTTATAAAAGATGCTCAAAGGATCCACGAATTCCGACGGAATAACGAATATGCTTTAACGGCATTCCTACGGGAAGTCGATACTATTTTAAATATGCTCAACGACCCTCCAAATGCCAAGGCTAACGTTTACCAGAGAATCATAATCAACAAAATACAAGGACAAGCCCTAGATGTAATCAGGACCTTAAGAACTCAAGCCACCTGGGATGAGATGAAGGAAGCGTTAATTAGCAATTTTGCTGTACGAGAAACTTACCATCATCAAGCTCTTTCAGCAAAAAATACACAAGTAAGAGAATATTTTTTGACATTAAGAAATATATTATTAAAACTCAATGAAAAATACGACTTCGATATAGACAAGCCTGCAGAGTTTAGCCCTAGACTTAATGAATCTTTAATTTTAAGAACATTTTTAAACAATATTGAACCAAATTTATCATCAATAATTTTGAATAGAAACATAAAAAGTTTTCGGGCTTTAATTTGCTAGAAAGTTTAGGAATGATTAGAGATAAGATAAATAACAATACAGTGCATAGAAATAATTATGACAATAAAAATCAGTATAATTCAAGATGTTTAAATCATCAAAAAAAAAATAACAATTTCAATTATAGTCACAACTTCCATAATAACCATAACAACTTTAACAACAATAACTCAAGACAAAACTCGTGGCAGTATAGACAAACTAACAACTACGGACAAGCTAATTCTGGACAATAGAGAAGAAACCATTACAATAACCCTATTAATAATACACATAATAAAGTAGAACCCAGGAAAGTAGACCACATCCAAGACGAGGTAAATTTTCACACAATGCCTCGGAAATTTCTTTACCAATAGTAGAGTTAACAATAAATAAAGACAAAATTATATATCTCATAGATACAGAGTCCACGATCTCTCTATCAAACGAAGAAAAATTACCCCAATACCCAAGACAATTCTTGAAAAAGCCAATTATATTCAAAACCCTTAACACCAATGCTTTTGTTAGTTAAATAATTAAAACTGATCTCCCTACTGGATTTAGAGAGAATGCCCATATGATATGGAAACTTACGAAACTTCGCGGTAAATGTTTTGATGCAATTATTGGGCAACATTTATTAAAGCCCATTGGTGCTATCATTGACATGGAAAAAGGAATTTTAAAAATCAACAATAGTGAAATCGAGTTTTTGTCTACATGGCCTTATAAGTTAAACGAAATAAATCAATTAGAACGTGTCGACATAAACGAAATAGTGGTAGAAAATCTATTGAAAGGTTTGAACTCTGAAGAGAGAAACCTTCTTGAAAATTTACTAAAATCCTATAAGGATTTGTTCTTTAAAGAAGGAGAACAATTAAAAAGTACAAGTAAAATTACCCATGAGATTATAACTACAACCCAAAAGCCCATATATGCGAAGATTTACAGATATCCACAAGTGCATGAGCAAGAGATCTCATCACAAATTAAAGACATGCTTAAGCAGGGCATTATTAAAGAGAGCAATTCTCCCTATAACAGTCCGCTATGGATTGTACCCAAAAAAATCGATAATTCAAGTATGAAAAAATGGAGGATAGCCATCGATTATAGGAAACTCAATGAAGTTACAATCGCTGACAAGTTCCCCATCCCATACATCGACAATATCCTGGACAAATTAGGCAGGGTACAATACTTCACTACTCTTGACTTGGCAAAAGTCTTCCATAAAATCCTCGTAAACGAAGGGACATTACGAGTAGATCCGGATGCTCACCGGTCTAAAAAATGCTCCAGCGAGTTTCCAGCGTCTAATGAACGACCGACGTATTGAAAGAATATATCAATAAAATATGCGTAGTATATTTATTCTCGAAGAAAACAGAGTATTTAGGCCATCTTTTAACTCCAAGTGGAGTAAAATAAAACCCTAAGCAAGTAGAGGATATAGCAAAATTAAAATTACCCGAAACAGAGAAACAAGTCAAGTCGTTCCTTGGAATTACCGGCTACTATAGAAAGTTTATAAGAGATTACGCAAAAGTAGCCCAGCGGATGATGAGGTTTTTAAAGAAAAATATTAACATCCATTCAAAAGACACAAATTAAATTAATTCCTTCGAAAAACTCAAAAGGTTAATTACGGAAGCTCATGCGCTTATGTATCCAGACTTCGGTAAGAAGTTCAAACTCATTACTGATGCCACTACTTATGCTATAGGAGCTGTCCTTCAACAAGATAAACACCCTACCTGCTATGCTAGCAGAACTCTCAACGACCATGTGAGAAACTATTCCACTACGGAAAAAGAACTCTTGGCCATTGTATGGGCCATTAATTATTTCCGCCCTTACTTATACGGCGTTAAATTTGACTTATTAACTGACAATCAACCACTTAAATGGTTGTACACCAAAACTCAAGGGAAAGATGTGAACCCAAGACTCTACTCGGAGAATATAATATTCACATGAACTATATCAAGGGTAAGGAAAACCAAGTTTCGGATTTTCTCAGCAGAATAAATGCTGATACTCACGAAATTAATAACATGGAGGAACCCACTGTTAATATCATGGAGACTGATGGCAGCGAAACCATCCAAAATCTTGGAACTTCTGAAGAAGATTCTCTGCATAACAACGTCGATCAAAACTCGGTGCAAGGTAATGTTCAAAAAGACCTAGAAATCATATGTACATTCCCAACAAGAAGAATTAAACAATCATATACCTATATTAGACACCATTGTCAATCGTTTCAAAACTCAAATAATACTAACAGACACCATTGTCAATCGTTTCAAAACTCAAATAATACTAACAGACAATCAAGAGAAGGAATTTGAAATTAAGCACAAAAATAGAAAAATCTATATCAATTCCCAAGACCTAGAAAACAATCTACCGGATATATTGCGAAGGCATATAAAATCAGGTAAAATAGGTATATACACCCGAACTAGATGACCATAAATACAATATATTAGAACAAAAGATTATTGAATTATATGAAAACGATCTAACAGGAAAGTTTGTCAGATGTTCAAATCATGCTAAAGACATGAACTCAGAAGATGAAACTTATAAACAAATACACAATTATCACAAAAACGAAACGGGACATACTGGAATCAACGAAATCTATGAAGGTCTCAGGAAATACATACATCTATTATCCCAATCTTAAGATGTTCATACGTAAATATATAAATAATTGTGATGTATGTAATAGAGTTAAATACGACAGAAAACCGATTAAACAAAAATTCGAGTATCCAGAAACACCGGCAGATATAAAACAAATAGTACATATGAATATTTATACCAACTCAAAAGGGAACTTCCTCACATTCGTAGGTAGATTCTCGAAATTCGCTACTGCTTTTTACATGGAAGATAGGAATAATCAAACAATAATTGAAAAAATCAAGGAGTTCAAATCCCAAAGAGGCCATTTCATTAAATTAATACTCGATAATGAATTTAAAAGCATAAACATTAACCACTCCTTAAGAAACGAAAATATAGAACTCCACCTTGTAAAATCTAATAACCACACAGGTAATTCAGACATCGAAAAGTTGCACAGTACACTGAGCGAAAGAGCCCGAAGGTTAGGAATAGAACGCAAAGATTTAAATATTAAAGAGAAAATGTCCAAAGCAATCGAATGGTACAACAATAGTTATCATTCCATAACCAAAGAAAAACCTATTAACATACAAGAAGGTAAGTGTTGCCAAAATAAAAATTTTCAGAATCTAACTAAAGAGAAACTTAGATACAGTATTAATAAAAGAAATGAAAATAGAGAAGCTTACAACGAGGTTAGGACAGAAGGGTAAATTAAAAATTATAAAAGCTTACGACATAAAGAACAACCAAAATTTACCAAAGCTAAATTAGAAAATGTACACAAATCAAATATTAAAAGAAAAAATAAATTTTTAGGTAAACTGGATTTCCATAATATTTCTGGTAATATGGATGTCGACAATAACCCAAGCCCATCTCGTTGTCGAGAAAATTTAAGCAAATTTTGGTTACACCGAAATAAAGTTAGACAAGACGGACATAATAAAGAGCTACGATACCATAATACATGTTATTAATTCTAAAGAAATTGAAAGTGTCATCGGCAACATAGAAACTAATATTAACAAAATAGATTTAGGTACCCAAGCAATTTCCTTCAAGTATCAGATAAAAAGTATCCGAAGTAGAATTCGAACACTAATACCACATAGGCAAAAACGAGGGCTGTTAAACTTTGTTGGAAGAATATTCAAATGGATATACGGAACGATGGACAAGGACGATAGACAAGAAATTGAAGACCCCCTCAGAGTCATTGACACGAATAATCACAATGCAATTGAAAATCTTAATTCTCAAACTAGAATCAATCAAAATTTTAACGAAAAGTTTGTTAAGTTGAAAGGCATAATTGAAAATGTTCGGTCTATGATTTCGGAAAAATTGAATAACATGGAAGGTCAAATCATTTCTACAGATTATGCACTTAAACTAAAAATCCTAGAAGACAACGTAGAATACATACAGGACAATATAGCTTCGGCTAGATTGGGTATTATTCAGAGTAATATCCTAACGAACGAAGAAATTATGCAATACGACATTGACTTTCAAAAACTTCAGAATATAAAACTTGCTACTGTAATAGATAATTTGGACAATATTATTTTTGTTATCAGAATACCTAAAGATATTATTGTTTTACAGAAAATATTACTCATCCCAATAGGCAATAACCAAAACTAAGAACTAATGTTTGATCAAGAAGAAACTGTTAAATTTGAAGGTAATGTCTATAGGTACGTAAATAACAAAGATTTAAAAGAATTAAAACCCCTTAACAATTGTTTAACTAAGAGAAACTGTATGAAAATATTTAATAATGCATCCGAAGTATACCTGAAATAAAAGGAGGATTAGTAATTGTAAAAAATCAAAACCACGCTAACCTCACGAGTACTTGGGATGAAAAAAGAGTAGAAGTGAACGGAAATTACTTAATTAATTTCAAAAATTGTTCAATTAAAATAGGTAACCAAATTTCATACAATACCCGAAAAGAATTCAAACAAAGTTTCACTATTCCGAGAGATCTCGAAAATGTTAATGATTTAAGTAGAAAATTAATTTTTGATGACATCGTTCTATGTAGAACATATAGAAAATATAAGTAAAATTAAGGAGGTGAAATATAAAAAGAAAACCCAATATAATTACGGGAGTTGTTTCACTGTTACAATTATTATAATAATAGTACTTATAGTGATTTTTTGCATAAAACATAAAAAGTCTAATTTTAGAATCAAGAACATTATAAAATCCCAGGAGAGTTTTAAACTTAACGAGGGAGGAGTTACGGCAGCAGATATTAAAATCCCACATGACCCTAATAATGAAATCATTAAATCAAACTCACCTGTTACGAAACATAAACAGAGATCACATTTCATTTCTTATCACATTTGAAAAACTAAAAAGTTCGGAATTCTCACAGACAGTTTCCTGTAATGTAGAACAAAATGATAATGTCAGCAAAATTGCAGTGAACAGAATAATGAAATAGAAATTTGTGAGAAAATATTTTTCCTAATTTTATTTAGTCTTAAGAGCTCCGCCGAAGCGTATAAACGTAATAAATCTTTTTTAAGGTAATAAATATTTTATTTTAGATCTTCAAAGATTTGGTTTTTTTTCTTGATTATTCCTACCTAAAACATATTTCGCATTTTTTTCTTTGTTAAAGCAGGAATATGTCTATTGAGGCAATTGCAATGATCGCAAAAAAACTATTAAACGCTTCATTAAGATTTAAAGATTGCAGGGTATTAAAAATAATAGAGGAAAGAAATTTAGTGTTTTCTTCATAGTTTGCAAGATCAAAACGACGATGCGTTTCAAGTTTCGGTAGGAAAGATTCTTTGCGTAAATTAATCACAATATCCAAAGGTGGATGATAAGTATCGATATGAGCAATGGGGCACAAGGATCGACACACATTAATATAGCTATGTTCAATATCGGACAATATCAGATCCAAGTAACGCTCCTGTAGATTGAAAAAATTATTATATTGATTCAAGTTACCAAACGACATGCAATTAGTTAAAGAAAATGCAGCACTAGTTGGTAGGTTGGTGAAATTCATAATGTTATTAGTGCGATTAGTGGACCAGTGTTAGTTAGGCAGATTGAAATTCCCTAATACTAAGATTTTAGAGTTTCACCCCAAAGCCTGAAAATTGTTTATAAAACTATCAAAAATTTCATCATAGATTTCAATATTGGACTGCGGACGAATATAAATAGATAAGTTTTTCAGTTTAATCTTTATCCACAAGTCTTCATGACAAGTCTCGAATTCGCATATACGCCAGGCACTCTTAAACTTCTTAAACGGCAACAAGAACACTACCACCAACATTATCCCTATCTTTTCGAAATACAGCGTACCTATTATCAAATAATTCAGAGCTATATATAGAATCTTGGAGAAATGTTTCGGTTAAAAATATGATATCATACTGATTACTTAGCATTGATAGTCTAACTTCCTCTGTCTTCCAACGCAAACCCCGAACATTCTGATAATAAACTTTAAGAAACATAATATATGACAACTGATTAATTTAATTGTTTTATTTTATGTCGAATGTAATCCAACCTATTGATATTTTTCACATGAAAAACATTCGAGCCGTCATATTGCTTTAGAAAAATTCTTCCATTTCTAATCCAGACAAACTTAAAGTTATTTTCCTTCCTAAATAATCTAGCTTCATATACTAATTTACGTTTATTATGCGTTAAAAATTCATTAATATATAGTTTTCCCTCACCAGAAAATCCAATTTTATCTAACGTAATACTTTTATTAATTTTAAATGCAGCCAATATTCTATCTCTAACGAATTCAGAGCTATACTTAACTATAATTTCCCTAGGATTATCCATACGATTTGATTTACCTCGAGATCGGTAAGCCTTCACGATCGTAGAATATTCGACGAGCACTTTCAGAAAATCATGAACACGCTTAACGATATCCAATACTGATTCAGATTTATCCTGTGGAATGTATACTATATCTACAAATTTTAAAAGGGATTTCTCTTCCATAGAATCGATTAGAGCCTCTAAGATTCCCATACCTTTAGTCAGTTCCAAGTTTTGTCTCCCGAGTTTAGTAATTTTCTTTTGGTGTTCTTTTATAGTTGTAACTATGGTTTTAAATTCTTTGAAGCCGGATATGACGGTCTCAATAGATCTGTTGAACTCGTTCTGTTTATCTCTCAGCATTGCAACATCCTGGGTCATTTGTTCTACAACTTTAGTAAGCGGCGATAAAGATAAATCAGGTTCAGGTTCGGAATCACCACATATCACCGTTTTCTTATTGCTTTTTTATTAACACAGGGCATACACTTGAAGAGCCCTGTACCTTTTTCAATATTTCGAAGTACCACTTCTGAAGCCTTGCTACAATGAATGTGATAATTTCCATTGCAAGACACGCATGTTAATCCAGGAGAAGTACGAGAAATATTGTTACCGCAGGATTCACATATTCGAACCATTTTAGGAGTCACAGGTTGCTGTTGATAATTAACAGTAGATACTCTTATACAACTATCTGTCACTGTAACCTTCAAATATTATACCCATAGGCGATTACAAAATCAGTGTGGTTTTGCATTAAATAAAAGTATATTGTTTTGTAGAGATCCGCATGAAAATGACAAACCAAAGATGACACAACCACAGGCGATCAGCGGGTTATGAAAAATATCAACAATTCACCAAAATCAAAATCAGACCAGAATCCGTACCTCCTTTTAAGAATTATAGAAGTTTAGATGAAAATAAAGTAACGATGAACCTCCTTCCCTGCGCAAAAAAGCAGCGGTGATGAAAGTAGGTCTCAGTAAGCGTACTCCACAAAATTCCGAGAAACAATGCTATGACAAGCAATATCACCAACTCTTCTTGAGCTAGTGGAATAAGCTACTAATAACGTTTTGTCGAGTTTTTTAGAAGTTTAAAGTAAAGGAAAAATTACTACTTTGTAAAAAAAGTCCGCGGAATAAAATAAAGACTATTCTGACAGAATCTTCTTCTTCTTATCGAAATAAAAATGATATGATGATAAGAAAAATGCCAAATGCTTTATTAAAGTGGAATACTTTTGAAGCCACGAGAATACCCAATTCGCCACATTTAATGCTATCTTGGCCACACTCACAAGCTATCTATGGCTCCGCGTCCTGTCAGTGGTGTTGTGGGACATTTCTGAAAATGTTTAACTCATAGCTCTCGTAATCGCAACGTTCGTGCAGAGTACGTGGCAAATACGTATAGTCGCGATTAACGCCCGGCGACTACTGGCCTATTGGGCTAGCGCCCGTCCTCCCAGTCCAGCTCTGGCCACCTACCAAATAAAACAAAAAGAGTTTTAACTCATTACTGTCAATACCACAATACTACATATATAGGTACTAGCATTTTGATTGTTTCTTTCTTTTCTCGTAACCCAAAGCGGTTTAGAATTATTTCGCGAACTAAAAAATTAATTGTCAGTATTGTGTAACGGGATTATTTTACATATGACATAGTCGTAAATTAAGTAAGAGCTAACAATTTTAATAAATATTAGTGATAAGAGCAGGGGAATTGGAATTGATTCTGCGTAAAGTCACAAAGACCTTGTCTGCCAAAACTCTGAACAAATCGAAAGGATGTAAGAGAGCTGCTGATTGCATTGAGTAAGAAAATTCACGTATTTGCTATGAGACACAAACAATACGTCAAGTATTTTTGTACATCTGGTTTCAGTTGTATCTGTCTTCCCGAATTTTTCAGATTTCTCCAAGGCATATCGATTTCAATCCTTTATTCAAGCCAACAATCTTTAACCTTGTATAATAATAATTATATTAGTCCCAAAATATGCGATTTTATATAGTCTTAAATTTTGATAGGAAGTCTAACTATAGTCATCACCAAAAGGTTCCAGCAGCTTCAGTGTAAGGCGTGCTCGGGCTTATGAGAATTAGTTTCTACAGAAAAAAAATGGGGAAAGGTGCATTAAACCTTTTAATTCATATATCAATCTTTCATTATGAATATTTTATTTTGGTAGAGACTAACAGAAGTCTTCAAAATAACACCACTGAAGAAAGTAATTACAGAAAATACTAAAAACCACAAATTTTATGCCACAATTATTTCCTCAGATATTGTTCAATTCCGAGTTTTGTCTACATTTCCATCACCTATCAAATTCAACATTAAAACCCAATCTAAAATTGAAGGGTATTCTCTTTTGATTTTATAGCAACCGAAGTAAAGGTTTGAAAATGTTTCATAACCCTTATATCCCGAAGGTTATCGTCTATCATAAATCCAACTGAGCTGTCGTAATCCATGTACTTTAGTTCACCCTGCCCTTTTGTATTTGCACACGGCAAAAGCTATTTTCTCAGAAAGCGAAATGTAGAAGCAAAAGGAAATCGAATACATACATATAAAACTAAAACTCTATCAACAAATTTTGGGTCTTAATTTTATAAGCCATTAAATGTCGGTAAGTATTCTCCCTGAACTTTGTTCAGGAGGAAGTGTCCCCATACTAATCAGGTCACATATGGTTGTATTCTGTGCTGGGAAAGATTTTCCATTAAGATTTATATATCTAAATGTAATCCGATGGTAGATTCAAATTCCATTCCCCTTTACTTACTTAGATATATAGGTACATATATGTACATATAATATATCAGTCGTTAAAATTTGCCATTCATTGTCGGAAGAAACTTGCGTTCTCCATTGTTGACCTTTTGTACTTGGGCATCTGATAAGAAAAGCTTTTTCTCAAAAAAGATGGTCCATTTAAGAACATAATACAAGCCTCGCGGAGAAAAGCATATATTACCATCAATGTATATTTTTAATGTACTTTAACATTGGAGCTTGGTAATGAAAGTTTCCCCAAACTAATTCAGCTGCTCGTTGATAATAATTAAGCTATTAAACTACCTCTATAACACCACGTACACCGTGGGTTTGATATTCTTCTACGGCAAATTCTTCTTTTTATATTAGAAAAATTCTCTAGGTCAAGAAAGAAACTTACTATACAACAGGTGTAAACAAAATATGAACCTAGAGACCCGGGAATACACTTCAATTACTGGAGAGATTGTACAAAAGGAGTGGAAGTAGGCATGACCATACTAAGCGAATTTTCTTTTTCTTTAACGAATGTTTGTTTGGAGATGGCGGGTTTTCTTCAACTTTTCGTAATTGAATTGAAATAAACTAAAATAGAACCATCGAAAAGATCACAGTCTCACTATTCTCCTTTCACTAAATGCAACTCAATTATTAAAAAGATACCATGAGTTTTAAAACTAATTAAAAATAAAATACGAAAATTAGGCAAAACCGTGCAGTAGGTAAAATTCTTTAAAAAACAAAAGGGTTTCGCATTGACGTAAACTCCAATACTCATCAGTAGGGCTAAGTTTATTCCTGCCGTACACGCTCGATGTTTTTCGATAGCTTTTGTTTGAAGAGTGGTTGTGTAGCAATACTACTGTAAGATAACAAAATGGAATTACGTTCTTATTAATTTGAAAGTTTCCGATTGGTATTCAAAATGCTAATATTTTAAAGGCATTTTCGACACATTTCTTAAGCGTTGCACTTGTCATTTTGTGTTCAGAGTTGGTAGCTCGTGCCCGTGTTGATAATTTTCTGAAAGAGGAAAATGTGAATAATGAAAGTTTGAAATATTATTAATAAACATTTCAATGCTTTTGTTACTTGCTTTAATAAGTTTATGGTACGCAGCCATGTCAAGGCAGCTAAAATTTTGGCGGATGGAAAGAAAATGGTTCAAAATGTAATCAACTCTCCGGAGATAGGAAAAACAATTCAAAAGTTGGGCGAGACGACAGCTATTTTAAGGAGAAGTTAAGGCCTCACGAAATCGCAAAATAAATTGAAGGCTGATACCATTTGTTCTTCTCTTGAATTTTTTTTAAGTTCCTTATTATATTCAGTCAAGACATACTTGTATTCGTTTCTTTAGCCTTTTTAAAGGGCCACCTGAGTTTGCAAGATTAAGAGCCAGTTTCCTGTTTTATCAGGGTATCATCCGCGTTGTCCCCCTAAGTTTAACAGAATATCCTTTCTCGTAGGAGCAGATGATCAATCTATGCCTTTCGGAAGAACGGTTCCCGATAGGCATATTTTCAAGCTCCTCCTCCCAGTTCTGATTAATTCCGTATAGGAATCAGCGGTGGAACTTTTGTCTTAAATAAATCTTGCATTTAAATATAAAAAGCCTTAATAACGAACTTGATATGGTTCTGGTCCGACATTGAAGCTTTAATTGGGACTAATAAACAATGCTGTCCACATCTTGAGAATCGCGTTGAAGAATGTTGGTTCACTCCCTGTTTTAGTTATGTCTATGTTAATTTTAAATTAGTAGTCAAAAGGATCCATTCGTTCGTGTCATTTTTTCCCAAGGAGGGTGAAGGGCATTAGGTCACAAGCGAAAACAAAGGACTTATTCCCTTTCTTCCAAAAGTCCGTAAATCTTGAGAGTTTTTCAAGAGACAACAGCTTCGAGTCAGCCCGGAAATAGGCAGCGACTGTCTGTCAGCATCTCTACCAAGGCAGCGACTAAACCGCGAGAGATAAGTTCTGAAGTGGGGTGGTTCTTATTGTAAATCAATTTACCTTGTTTAGCTGGAAGTCCTTTGATATGACTTCCTCCTGAGGATAGTATCCGAGGTTGAGGGAACCACAGCTGCTGAGTAAGGTGGCCAGTGTGCAGTCATGGACGCCTCAGACTTTGGGTTTTAAGTTCTGTTGTTCGCTTTTGCTACTCTTGCAGCTTTAGATCTCCTTTTGGTCCAAGCTACGCCTGTCCAAATTGGAAGATAACCTTAAAGATTAACTTCTATAGCTTTTCGGTTCGGCTGAGAGTAATCCACTGAGAGAGTGACCTGTGAGTCAGTCACTTTCCTAAAGATCTTCTACTCAGATACTTTGAAGTCACCATTTTTGGGCCAACGGAACGTAGCAATTCATCGGGCAGGCATATCCAGGCAATCAGCGAATCACATTTCTCCACTGCCATCGTATCATTCCGGCCTTGCACTGAATTCAAAAAATTACGGTATAATCTCGCATTTCTTCGGAAAACATTGCTGACAGAATTTCCATACCCAGTCTAATAATAGCTTGCTTGTAGGAAAAGATTTATGAATTTTGGAGGCCGACAGCGCACATATTATATTTGAAAATAATTCCATAAACTGAACAAAAATTCTGCCGAAAAATTTGCTGTAAATTTCTAAGAAAAAATGAATTAGTTATTGCTCATCTACGCGTCTACGCTCAGAAAAATTGTTAGTGGTCCAAACAGCCGGTGTCTCCCGCCAATAATCCATAGCAATTCTATAGAAAAAATTTCCAGTAAATTTCTAAGAAAAAATTTTGTATTTCCCTACATTAGGTTGAGGCATCGTTGACTTTATATTGGAGCGAAGCATTGCTGGCTCGTTACGGCATCAAGACGTCGAGGAATCATTGATTTTATATTCTAGTGAGGCGTTTGGTTGTTTTACTTCCATTATCTTATCCATTAAAGCCTTTGTCAACACTTCAGTTGCAGAACTTTTAGCCACTGAGCATGAGCAAAACTGTTCAAAATGGAACAAGTGGAGCCATCTGACATTATAACAAGGAAGCATTTTCGCAATCAGTAATTATAGTTCTATACACAAGGTTAATACTCCATTTTTTTCCAAATTACAGGATCATACGCTACTACGAAAAAGGAGTAGGGGAAGATGGGTAGAGATAAAACGTGGGGATAAATGAAACAGCCCAGTAATTTCTTACGACAAATAAAGCAAGCCAAATTACTAAAACGCTTTTTCACAATGATCCTTTTATTTTATTCGTAGACATACTGTGCAAACTGAAACACATGTTAGTGGATAGTTTATTTATTTGAGGCTTTGAAAATTCTGTTTCTGTTGCCAGTCGATTAGTAAGTTAAAAATTGAAGATCTATTCAGCTTAATTTGAAGAATAAACTGTCCAATTTCAGTTGAGAACACACGATTTGAAATATCTTCATTATATTTAAAAAGAGGTAAATAAATTGGAATGTGCTGGTAGGTAGAAATGAAACAGTCTAGGGTGGGTAGAAATGATACATTGCTTCATTTCTACTCACGTTACACTTTCAATTTCATCGACTTCAAATTATTGTTTTCCCCCTTTCTCCTAGTTATAATGCCTAGAGTTTACAAAAGAAAAACCAAAAATGGATTGTTTTCCCCGGAAGTAATAAAAAAAAAACCTGGAAATAGTTCAAAATGGCAAAAGTATTAGGCAAGCCGCCGATGAGTCTGAGCTATCTTTTTGCATTCTATCGCGATATGTAAAAAAAAGAAAAGGGTGGTACCCTAGCAAAGCATGCACCCAATTACAGGCAAAACTGATGACCAGGGACAGGCCTTAGACAAGTAGGGTAGAGCGGGGTACATTCGTCGTCGGGGTACATCCGTCATGATCAAATTCACTATGAAAACAATGAAAACTAAAAAAAAAACATGATTGTGAATGTCCTACACGTGCCACTTCTAAACGTTTGTATATACTTAGGGAGTTCTCTCTCAGCTGTGTTATGAGCAGGACGTGTTTTAGTGTTTTGCGCCCTTTTTGTGCAATTTTTGACATAAGGTAAGTAAGTTGTTTCTCGGGAGATTTTTAGCTCAATTGCAGATTTAAAAAAAAAAAAAAACTAATTCCATGTGTTGTGAGGCACATTAGTCAAAGTAAATAGGGTACATTCGTCACTTGACGAATGTACCCAAACGACGAATGTGCCCCATAATACGAGTATAAAAATGCATGTAGGATTATTAACCTTTAAACTATTTGGGTTTCAACTTTAAAGATGGTGCGAAATTATAAAAAAAAAACCGAGGGATCCAAAATAAGTGAAGAGAAAATGAGGATGGCTATCTCGAATATACTAAATAAAAGAGAAACACCTACTACAGCAGCTCTAAAATACAACATAAAGCGGCAGACCTTGAATTCCCGAATAAGAAACCGGGTGTATATGCGAGTTGTTTCAGATTCCGGCAATAGCAGCGAAGATGAGGAGTCGACAACCTTATTTCAATCGAAATATACTGCAAAACAAACATTTACCAAAGTGCAAGAGCTCGAAATAGTTGCGTACGTGAAAAAATGTTCCGCATATCAATATGGTTTAACATATTTTACGTCATGCCAATTTGCATATGATTATGCAAGAAGTAATAATCTAAGTTATCCTCCTGGTTGGGATTTAAATAAAGCAGCTGGGGTCGATTGGTTGTATGGTTTTCTAAAGAGAAATCCATCCCTTTCTTTACGGAAACCGGAAAGAACGAGCTTATCTAGAATAACAGGATTCAATAAAGAAGCAATTAACACATTTTTTGACAACTTAAAGGAACTATATGAGAATTATTCATTTCGTGCAAAAGATATCTACAATTTAGATGAATTTGTAACTTAAACGAAGTATACGCTAACTATTTTTTCTAGGTTCTTGCTGAAAAAGGGCGACGCACAGTTTCTCAAGCAGTGTCGGCGGAACGCGGAAGTTTAGTGACTATTGTGGGGATAGTAAGTGCCAGTGGCAATCATATGCCTCCAATATATGTGTTTCCACGGCAGCGTTATAATGAGATATTTTTGAACGGATGTTTTCGTGGCGCACATGGCTTGGTCAGCAAGAGTGGTTGGATGATTTCTGAGATACTTGTAGATGTGCTAAGGCATATTAAGCAAAGTACCGCTTGCTCAAAAGAGTAGCCGATTCTCGTCTTATTAGATAACTCATTAATTATTGTCGAGAAAACGGTATAGTTCTTCTTTCTTTCCCGCCGCATACTTCACCTCGTTTGCAGCCACTTGACATATCTGTTTTTGTTCGCTTTTAAAAAAATTTGCCGAACATCATTCAATAACTTCATGGTAAATTACCCTGGTAAGGTTATAACAATATATGATATAGCGAACTTGACCAATCATCCATTCCAAAGAGCGTTTTCACCGGAAAATATAATCAAAGGTTTTAAGTCGGCAGGAATTTACCCATACAACTCCCAGATTTTTAATGACGATGACTTTTTACTACTAGAAGGTGTTGCAAAGGATGGTGCTTCGCCCAATGAGGAGGAGAACTTGCCGAACAGTCCCGATAATTCGTCATCGCTTAATCCACCGGAAGATTATGTACGTGTACCCAAGAATCGTATAGATCATCTAACACCAGAAGTAATCCGACCAATATCACGTCTCGCTACTCCTAAAAAGTCATCAAGAAGTGGAAAGTCTCGTGTCCTCACATCTTCAGCGGAGAAGAACGAATTGAGGAAAACACAAAAAAAAATGAATCAAAAAAACCTTTAGAGAAAAAGAAACAAAATAAGATACGGAGAGTCGGAAAGCAAGCTATTGCCTTTTCATCTTCCGATGAAAGTGACATCAGTCCAACTTACGCTGAATCTGATCAATCGGCTGGTTCATTTGGTCAAGATGAAGCTTGTTATGACACTGAAAATGATGTTGCATTAAACAAGCTGACCGACGATGACATACTGGATGTTGGTGATTACGTCCTTGTCAAGTTAACTCGAAAGCTATCAATTTTTTTTTTGTTGCCAGAATAATTGTGAAGTTTTGCGATTCGACATTTAATGTGAGCTTTTTAAAGAAATCGCCTAACAGCTGGACATTTGTTGAACCGAACATCATTGATGTTTCAATGATGCTGAGAAGTGACGTAGAAATTAAATTGCCAATTCTCAAACATCCTGCAGGCACATCTCGATGCGCTACTAAATATTACTTTGAGACTGACCTATCGACATATTATATTAGGTAGAAGTCCTAATGTTTCCTAACTATGGACGTAGGTAGATACTGAATATGTGATTTATTTGTGTTATAGGCTAAGTTTTTCTTAGTTGAATTCGTTTTTTTTTATTTCATTCAATGAAATAACTACATATATAATTTCTTAGTCTTTAGTCTTTCATTAACACGTCCAAAATTGACCTTCATCTTCTTTTGACGAATCTGCCCTCTCAAAAGACGAGTCTACCTCCTAAAGGGGCACTTTCGGCAATTTGACGTCATTTGTTAAATTTGCAACAATACTTATTTTCCAAATACGATGCCCGGATATATTACTTGTAGTTATATATCTAAGTGTAAAGTTTAATATGAGCTATAAAGTTTTTGACCTCATCTTATAGTTTTGGTGTAATACTGTTTAAAAGTGAAAGTGATGAATGTACCCCACTCTACCCTAAATATATATTTAGATCATCGAAAATGTTTTATGGCCTGTCTATAGTTGAGTGCCTAAATTAGATTACGAAATGGCTATAAGAAACAAATATCCGATCAACAATAAGTGGCACGAAAAGAAAATTGCTGGTAAAGAATGGATGTTAAACTTCGGAAGGTGACATGAGTGTTTGTCTCTTCGTTCCCCCGAAGCCTTTAGTCAGGTTGGGGCGACTTCTTTCAACAGACACAATATGCATACCTTTTTTTTTAATTTGGAGAACGTGCTTCCAAGACTGGACTGTTTTGCGGATGGAATACGCATTTTCAACTGAATGAAACTACAAATACAACAGTTTAAAAACCACAAAAGGTAAGTTGTTGGTAGGAGGACTTTGGGAATTAAGTCAACTAGATTTGTAAATTGCTTTCATTTATCTCAGGTTCTCGCAGAGAAAGGGGTTTTTGTTGCCATATGTGCCATAGTACATAAGTGCTTCCCGCTAGCATATTTCCTCAGTTATGATTTTCCCCAGAATCTACTTTAAAGCACATATGGTAAAACGAGTTCCAGCTGGAACACTGGGATTGGCGAATCAGTCTGGTTGGATGACCTCACTCCTAGAAATGATGACACATTTCGTAAAGCACACCTGGAGCATTTCGCTTTTTTTTAATTTCACATGTTTCATAATTCATATCTACTCATATACTGCTTCACTTCTCCCCGCTTGTGGGGAGAGTTGAAACAGAGTCACTTGTTTCATATTTCAACAGCCGGAGTGAAAATTACTTAAGATTTAAAAGAATCTTTTATGCATTTATGTAGTTAATGTAGGTAAAAATTTTAAAACAGATTGGATCGACTCAGAAATTAACTGGTTTTTAAACAAGTATTATGGAATGGACCAAACCTTAAGTGTAAACAAGGGAGAGCACCACATTAAAACATCGTAATATTATCGCCATTTAGAAAATTATTTTTTGGTAGGTACTACGCACCACCCGCAGTACAATATCTTCGCAAAAACTCCAATCAATTGATTTACTAACTACACTCCGCAGTTTTGTTTACCATCGAGATAAAGATAATAATGTACTCATAATGTTGTTGCCTCCAATAACTTTCGAGGTGAAACCAAAGTATACAAAAGGTTGAATATTCCAAAAACATAATAAATTATTAATATTTTAAAGAGTATTTTTGCATCCCAATCAATGTCTTATAGAAAAATGATGCAATAAATAATATTCAAATAAAGCATGGCCAAGACACTACATTTTTTGCGGTTTACGTTTGCTACCTGAGTTTACCTTCATTCAATACCTTATTCGTCCACCCCACATGAAACAGTCACCCAAGAAATACCCTCATTGTGATGGAATTAGGACAAGGTGTGAACTTTGTGAAATTTTGTAACAATTAAAACAGTTGTACCTTGTTAAGTAAGGTTGGGCTTCGGAGTGTTAGAATGAACATTTCTAGTGAAACAAATTGGCAACCTTGTTACAACACTGTTGACTGGACAAAGAAAACTGATAACGTGATCTGATAATTAACTTTGTCATTCGAATGAACGAATGTCAATTAGATCTGAACTTGTTAGATTTGTTAGTTGAGATATTGAGGTTGCTCCTGAAAGCTTTTGGAGATTTTCTCTTTAGTCACTCTGAAACTTGTGAATCGAATTAGGTGTGTTATGTTGTATAAGAACGAGTTTAGCTATATCAAACATTATTATGTTGAAAGAACTGCTCGGGGGAAACTAAAGCGAAATAAATACTGGAAAGTTAAGCCGTATTGGAAATTCTTCTGCAAACAGACATCTATGCACGGAATGGCATATTTATCAGATGACGACTTGCATCCCTTTGAAAAGTAAGTAACTTTTAACTAAAGATTTACGGTTTTTCACTTCAACAATTTAATCTTCACTTATAGAGGAATCTGGACCATTGTTGTATTGTTGGCAATTTTTGGAACATTTTATGTAAGTGTCTTACTTTCGAAAAGGTTTAATAGTAACAACCTGGCAACGGTAGTAGAAACTACTGTGTTTCCGGTCTATCAAATTCCCTTTCCTGCAATTACTATTTGTAACCAAAATCGAATCAATTCGGAACGTATTAACGAAGCGGAGCAGAAATTTATGAAAAATTCATCACGAGAAGCTATTGAGTTATTTAGGAGTTTTGTTAGACGTTTCGAAGACTTCGAATATGGAAACTTCGATGAATTTCACGAATTTGAAAATATTTCTTTAAAGTCTTTGGATCATATCAATATATCTGCGCTGGCAGAACTAATGTCTTTTCGGTGTGAAGAGCTTTTCGAAGAATTTTGTTGGTGGCGAAATGGGGAGCTACCTTGCTGTGAAATTTTCTCGAAACAGAAAAGTGAATATGGTTTTTGTTATGCATTTAACTCTCTTGTTAATGACGGTGGAAAGGAAATGGCGGTAAATGAATCAATTTTAAATTTCGGTATTTCTTACTTATTTGTTACATTTAAGATAAAAGATGTGAATTGGCCTTGGAGGACTTCTACTGCTGGTGATTGGTCTGGTTTAAAAGCGACCATCCGTTTACTTTCACACACGAAAAGGTCAGGCAATAAAAATCCATCTGGAATTATCGTAAGTATAAGCTTGCTGCTTAATAAAGGCCTAATCTTCTTTATATTATAAATGTATTTTATTGAAATCTTAAAGTACTGAAATTGATGAATATTTTTTTGTACCAAACAATTCTTTTGGTTTGCAAGTGTGTCCACTAATATACCTTCGCATAAATACAAAATATACA
>OZ005741.1:192633101-192699358 GCA_963930735.1 Dioctria linearis | reverse complement strand
ATCATCTCAAGTGAATCAGGGACTGCTCCTAATATTAATATGCATAAGTTACTGATCCTTCACAATCCTGCTACAGATGTGGCTGCTAAATAAACGCTTGGAAGTAGCTCTGTTGTCTGTAATCTTCTTCATGCCTAATAACCTCCTGCATACTTGAAAATATTTTCCGTTATTCTTGTATTCCAGTAGCTCCAATCGTGTATTGCTATAGAGGTAGGTTGCAGTGAGCGTAGTCCTCTGATGATATAAAGAGATATATATATTTGTTCGTGTTAATCATTCTCAATTACACCTTTACGCAGGTGATGCTTAGCTGTTCCTGTCCAGACCGGTTGCATTGGATGAGGATGCAGTAGGTTGCCTGAATTTAGATTTAGAAGGCTTTAAGTCAATGGTCAATGGTCCTGCTAAATCCTGATAAAACAAAGTGCATGGTGATTTACAAAACGTTGCTGGATACTAGCTATTTTCCCTCTGTAACACTTAATGGTGTTAGTATATGCTTAGTGAATTCTGCCTCGAAACTTAGGAGTTATATTTAATAGAACGTTATCGTGGAGTGATCATTTCGACAGTTTATTACGAAATTACAATGGTGGTCTTCGTGCACTATGGGCATCTAGTCCATGTATACCACTCTCCACACGGTTATTGCTTGCCCATTCAATGCTTATTCCGGTAATTACATACGCATGTGATGTGTTTAGCTAGCTCGATTCGCAATCGTCATATAACCTTAATATTGCTTTCAATTCAGTAGTAAGATATGTCTACAGCCTCCGCAGATATGTATGATCATATCTCACATTTTGTTTCCTCTATCTTTGGTTGCAGCTTTCTATTAAATTTAAAATTTCGTTAGTGCTTTGTTCTTGGCCTTAAACTTATTAAATACTGTGTACCTAAATATTTACACGAATGCTTGCATTATTGCAGGTCCAATAGAATAATTGCGATCCACTTCACTAACTTCCAAGCGCCAAGTCCTTCGACTTTACAATTAGACTTTGGAATAGTCCTTCCAATTGCTTTGAGAAATTCTTTGGGAGCTCACACACCTCAAAAGTTTTAAACACTTTTTTTTTACCTAAACTCGAAAAATACTTATTTATTTATTTACTTGCACAGCTAATACTACTATTTCCTTCTTGTTTTTTCTCTTTTTACTTTACTTATCTTATTAGTTTTCATTTATATTTTATCTTAATTTTCTTTTTCTTTCTTTCTTCTTTGTTCTATTGGATTGTTACATATTTTTGAATTATCATTTTTTAGTTTGCTAAAATTTGATTATTTAATGTTGAAATTATAATTAGAAGCTTGTACTAACTTTAAGATCTTGCATCTTACTTCCACGATTGTCAATAATAAATGAATATCTATCTATCTAATATCAATCTTCCCTATCTATAAATGGCAGTGTTTTTGTTTCGTTAGCATGTCGGTGGATGACAGCTATCCTATTCTCTTGGACGTATTTCAGCACACTTTTAATTTCGTTTTCTGGGACATCAGAAAGACACACCTGACAGCTATACTTGTAGACGTATGGATTAAGATACTTCATTTGGCAAGAACTTTCTCCATGCAGCATTTTTAATTGACAATTAAACTTCAGACGAGGCTTAGCATGCCAGCTGACGTAAATACTTGTAATTGTTGAACGTACTTTCTAGCATAGGTGAAGTGGCCTGATCAACAAGGTTAGAAATAGTTGAGGTTTCCCGTGTTTCTGATCATTTTTCAAGATGTATCTACTAACACTCGTGGTTGTAGGTGGCTGCAAATTGATACAGGATCGGTGTAGATTTTAAACATATGGGAAGTTACTTTTTGAGGCTGTGAACATATCGGCTGTGATCAGTATATGCTGTTAATGCTTGATCGCTGGAAGTGGACAAAATCTACTGCCAAGTATTATTGTAGCGTAGCGCTCCTAATGATTGCGGTAATTTCATGGGCATGAATTCTTGGAAGATGACGCTTCCCTACGCTTAGCGAAACCAAAATATTTGCTTAAGTTTGCTGAAGCGTACCGAAATTCGCAAAGCTAGAGAGACATAATTGTCGTTTTATTTTACCCCCTCGTTTTATCGCCATTATGTCCTCGTTTTTTACCTTGCTGCATTTCTGATTTCGCATTGGTGTGATGCGACAGCTCTTCATCTTGTGTTTCCGATCCATTGATCCCTGCTTGACCCTTTTGTACAGATTGTGCTAATTATAATATTTTCGTCAAGTCTTTCCCATTTTACGTGATATCGCTTGATACTGCAGCCTGTCTCCTACCAAATTTCAATTCACTATACCTCGAGGCGTTGTCAAGCAGTTCCCCGAGTATATAAGTTAATAAATTCACTTATATGTACGTTTATGAAAAAAAAATAAAAAGAACAACTTTAAATTATTTCCGAACTTTATTGATGCTAAGATGGTTCCCACGGCTGGCATGCAAGCATGAGACATGCTGTTAAAACTGCAATCGCTGCAATTCTCACAGGTGCAAACCCGAAATTTTTGTATGGCAACCATACAATGGAGTTGCCCGAGTGTTCCCCTTTTTTGTTTTTTCTTAAGAAAGCCGTGTGTAAAATTTCAGAACTCTAAGTGAACGCTTTTCCGAATTATCGTGGTATGACGTAAGTTATACATATTTCCGTCTGCTATCACCTTCGTAACAGCCAAATTGTCTGCTAATTTTACCACTGAACATGAACAATTATTCTCTGCTGTTACACCTTTATGATATAACGTTTTTCAACTGAATTTTTAAGCCTTCGCGCGCAGTCTCGTAGCGCACTCCATACTGGAAACCACACAGAGTTCTGAATAAGTTATCAACGATGCTAAAATGTATGATAAGATGAAAAAGGTTTTTTCTAAAATGACGTATAAAGTTACCCCAGCCTTTATTGAAATTTTCAAAAATAAAGCTTGCGCTGGATTGTGCTCGACTTTTGTTAGAAAGAAAAGGTAAAAATCTTGAAAGTACACCTTTTGTGAACCTGAAATAGGTGTTGCTGTGTGTACCGTGAAAGAAAAACAACATCTGAATATTCAACTTCTTGTGATAAAAATAAAATTGTTAAAAAGGTTATCTAACTTTTTTCCAAAAATTTTATTTTGTTAATGAAAAATTTAAATTTAGAATTTTTTTGTTTGTATGTAACTCAACGTAACATAAGTCGAGTACAGTCCAGAAAAACCTTTATTTTTCTTAATTTCAAAACAGTCTGAGCTTACTTTAATATATATAGTATATCAGGAAGTAATACTATGACTTTTAAGATGGTTTTCAGAATATATTGATAATTTCATATACATTTGTTACAAATGTAAATGTTTGAGGTGACTTAACGTAGAAACGGTATGAGTGTGTGACGGAGTTGCGTGTTCGGACTGGAATAAAAGCAAAGGCGCAACGAAGTATCACTGTCGCCTGTATGGATGCTCTAAGCCAAGTTCGGGTAACTGATACGATCTAACATTTATCCATATTAACACATACACTTTAAATACCATTTTTGTGGTCAGTAGAAATACATCAGTACGATCTTTTCTTCAGTTATTTAGTTCGTAAGTTGGAAGAAATTTTAGGAGAATTTTTTCAAAGAACTGCAGTAGCACGCAATACAAACGAAACAATACTCACTGAGTATTCATTCGATTGATTTTCGTAAGTAATCATCTTATTTTTTCTGTCTATTTCTATTTTAATTATCGTAGCCGTTTCATGTATTAAAGATCTGAATCGAATTATCTTGGTGTCGTGAGTCTCAATATTATAAAAATTCATTCTAGTACACGATACAGCGTGTCACATTACGATCATCGCAAAATTAAAAAAAATGATATATTAATGGTTGTTGAAAGACGATAGGTTTGTTACATTTGATTTATTTTGCTCACGAGCTCTTCGTCTATAAGTAATCGGAAGAAATTAAATTTTTACGGAAAAATTTATAGGAAATCAATTGTTTAAAATAGTGCGTTAATGCCATTGGATATTAATGAATCCACGGATAATATTGTTGATTCATGCACTTATTTTTATGGATCTTTGAATGAGAGATACGTTCTCGAGTGATTGGTATTCTAAAGAAATCGAAGGGCTCTACAAGTTTGAACACAAATAAAAAACTTGGGATTGTTAAAAGAAATGATTTTGTATTAATAAAATGTATGAATTTAAATAAAACCAACAAAATTACAATTTTCCTTAAACAATGATAGATTGGTTGAAGAATGTACTTCTAGTCCATTAAAAAAATTACCACAATTAGGAGAACCATTGATTGGCCTAAAGATTGAATTACGACTCAAAGAAACCATAAGGAATTTACTTCAGTAGGAATTGAGACTAATATTTCCCCTGCTAATCTGCTTTTAACAGAGTAAGTATAGTTAATGGTCGACAAAATAGAATGGTACAATATTGCTTATAATCAAGGAAATGAACATCACGATGCTACTTTAAATGCTTATACAAGCACAAGCTCCAATTCCTATCTTTGGTAAATGAAGTTTCTTGTTCTTACAAATTCCATAATTAGTAATCCCAATTTTAATATACATAGTTGTGACTTATCAATAAATTCCATAAGCTACATACTTTAAAACACAGTAGAGTAAATTGGTTTTTCAAATTGATTTGCATTGAATATTTGCACTGAGATAGTTGTATTGACAAATGTACGACAAAATTGTTAATCAATTGTGCCACTCGTTCTGTGACTACTTTTCTTTTCGAATGGAACTAATTCGTTGCATAAGCGTTTAAAATTTAACAAACATTTTGTGTTAATTATGTTTATCGCAAAAATGCGTACGAAAAGTAATAATTTAATTCGGGAAATTCAAGCGCACGGTCAAAGAGTTGGCATATCCTAGTTCAAACGAACTTACAATGTCAAAAATTCGCGTTAATAAACGAAAGCTATCCAAATTAATAGTATCTGAAGGAAATTCTAGTATAAGAGGCTTTGAGAACTTTCATGATGTGAGGGATACTTTTAAAGGCGAGGATCATTATTCCATAACATACTGGATGCAAAACTTTCAGGAACTAGTCAAAATTCTTCAATGAGTCTCTATAAAGCAGTTAATATAAGCTAAGAGACTAGTAAAGGGATACAGTAAGGACGAGTAAGCTCCTGACAAGAATTTATAAAAACAGACTTACTTAACGAAATCTGCAGAAAAAAATACAAGTACTGATACTCAGAATGAACTACGAAGCCGGATGAGGGCAAAGGCTGACACTTTTCAACAATATGTGCTTTCTGTGATGGCAACTGCCTCACTGTCTGACATCGAAGAGACTGATATTATTAATTACATCATAATCGAACGACTTTAGTCAAATATGCTTTCAAAAGATATGCAAAAATAAGGCAGAATCAGATGAAAATGGCATTCCGGCAGCCTATACACCAAAAGAGCATGAAATGCTTTCAGTGCAATGAGACTAAAAATATTTCAAGTTTCAATTGAGGAAGATCTGGATACTTTCCACATTGCAAAACTAGTAAGTATTTTGATTAAGCTAATACTGAAAATTGCGGTGAAATTTTAACACCTCGCTTTACTCTCATTTCTGGTTTCTGGTAGTGGAATCAGCTTCATCAGGAAAAATATACCTTGCTTGGTGTAAAAACTCAATCCGGAACAGTTCAACTTCTCCGGTACCAATGACAGTAGATTACATGTGATGGGTTTTCCAATGGTTTAAGGATAGGTTAGTGTAGATATCAAATACTTTGTTGTAAAGTATACGGGTATGAAACATTGTGTCATTTTAGGTCAAAATTTGTTCAACGCTGCCAAGATAAAATATTTCTCAATTGAATGGCGTTACACGATCCTGAACCCTGGCCCAGTGGCGGATCCAGCTAGAGGGGATGGGGGGGCACCCCACCCCCCTGAAGACCAAAAATAATGACAGTAGATATTCTGAATTTTACTACTGCACTTTTTGTAAAAAAACATAAAAAATTCTGGAAACGTTCAATTTGAAGCAGAGCTTATTCGGTTGAAATCGATGGGAGATTTCTTTTAATTGAAAACAACTGCCAAAGTTTTGGTGATGAGTCTTCGATGTAAAGACGGGTCGTTAGAATATTATCAGCGGTTCAATATTTACAGAAACAATTACAACTCGTAATTGGAGAAATTAAACGAACTGTTTGCCGTTGTATCATTGTATATTGTTGTATTGAGTTATTACATTTAAAGCAAGACATTTATTTTGGAAAAAAAGTTTTATTATTTCGTAAAATGCAATAGTAGAATATTTAGCTCAAACGTAAAAAAAAACCTTAATGCTGATTGGGAGATTCTCAATCAGTATGTTAGCGAAACGGATTGGTCGGACTGTTTTTCGTCGAGGGATGTTGATGAATAGGCATTAAAACTTATAGTTACATTCTGAGTCTTGATATGCATGAATATATTTCTTATTCTTACAGCATGTCTCAGCACCAGCAAAATCGCTCTTGGTTTAACGATAAGTTCAACCAAGTAATAAAAACGAAAGAGTCTACTTTTCGCGCGAGTTACACACATTAATTCCCAGATAACTCCATGATATCCGATATACCGGATTCATACAAGGTCAAGCAAAAAGACATACCAATGCTTACCTGTTAATAATTTAAAGTCACGTTGTCATACCAAGTCAGGGAAGATGATATGAAATGTAAAAATAAGGTAGTCAGTCATTAGTGATCCGTCGTGAAATTAGAGCGAAGTATTTGAATTCTCTCAAGTCTCTGATTGCGAATATTAAAATAATTAATAATTTTCGTCAGATCTTTTGATTTAAAAAAGCCTTTCCCTTTGGTTATCCCAAATAGAAGAAGTGAATTTAAAAGTAAAATATATATATTTAACTTGCGTATCAATTGCATTCATGTCCAGAATTGAAACAAGTCTACAAGACTGCACAGAACGCCTGCAAGTCCATTATCCGGCGAAACAAATTTTCTTTTAATCAGTGTGTTAGACAAAGAATCTTGGCAAGCCGCAAAGGCAGGAAAGATTTCTGGTCTCTGGTCGAAACCATCAGAAACAACTTCAGCAGTTTCTCTGTACCTTCACTACTAATTAATGGTGAAGTGGTTGTTGACTCCCTGGATCAAGCTAATATTTTTACAGGTAGATTTGCTTTAAATTCTCTATATAAGAGTCAATACACATCCGTAAAGCCATAAAGAAGTAGTCCTGATAGTTTCTCACCGCTTTTAATTAAAAGCTCTGCCTCATCGTTGATCAACGACCGCCATTATGGCTTCCAGACTGGACGCTCATCTGGAGACTTGCTGACTTTTCTTGCGGAAAATTCGAACCGTAGTCTTCACAATTTTGGTGAATACAAAATCGTTGCTCTATATATATAAAAGGTCTTTAATAGAATCTGGCTTCCAGCCTTTTTATTTAAACTTAAAGAACTTGGTCTCTCCCACTCCTCTTCTATTATAGATTGAAAGTTTTTTACTTGGTCGTATACTACCGGTTGTACTAGAAGGGGTTTCACCAGAACCTCACCCTATAAATGCCGATATGCCCCAGGGGTATGTTAGTTTTCCATTTATCTTCTTAATTGTCATTAAAGATCTACTTCCCTTAATTTTAATCCCATCCACAGTTTCCCCTCTTAAATTCAAGGTGGCACCTAACGCACCATCGTGTTGTTCGCCATTTTGAATTTAGACTACCAGTGACACCCCCATCCATACCCATTGTTACTCTAACTCCATATGTTTTAACATTTTGAAGCCCTGCAACAGAAGTTTTGAGACATAGGATTTGGTTGCATTCGAGTTTCATGCATTTTTCGTTTTATTAAATGATTTTAAAAATCGTAAGTTTTATTTTTATTGTGCCATAAGAAAATGTAAAAATGACACTAAAATTGGTGTCGAGGAGATTTTCAACAGTTTTCTTAGGACAGTTCCACGTCCACGTCCACGTTTACGTCTAGTTAAACGAAAAACAATAATTCAAGTTTCGTTGTCGTTGGATAGCGTGAACCGGACTTCGATTTATGAAAAACTGTGTTGGATTCCGTGGCAAAATCAGTTTTAACCCTTGAACGACTTCGTGAAGTTATAATGAGGTGCTCTATATGAAGTAGTACCTACTAATAAGTATTTACATCCTACTATCATTTGATCTATTTCAAACAATTTGAGCCACTCTTAAATTAATTGTTAGTGCCATTAGTTTTGCTTGTGATAAGCAGCGAAGTTAAATTTACATACGAACCTACCCCTTTGCGCTCTGAGATGTTATATAAACATGTGAATGATATAAACTTAGTAAATGGGTGGATTTATTAGATTAGGAGATTTAATTTCAGACTTAACTCACTTTATTTCAACAGGCTCTCACGAGCTAGTTCAAAGGCATACTGTAGCATACTAATTCAGCCTGAAATTGATTTTGATATTCTATTACTTTTTGGTATGACATTTATGTCAATTTTGAGATAGATTTAACTTTCAACGAAAATCAAAATACATTGTCATGAGAGTTCCATAAATTATGGTTATGTGTAACTTTAATTCCTGCAGATATACTATGTATATGTGTACACTCCGAATGGTCTCATGTAGGCAACCGTTTGCCCCAATTTTTACATGAAACTGTACGGAAACACTTTAAGATCCAATTTGGGAAAATTGATTCTATATACCATAAAAAGGGCCTATTCTTTATGCCACGAATAGCGATAGCGGCTTATATGTATGGGCTGCGACTTCTTTTTCCGCCGAGAATAAGCTTTATTACAAGTAAAGATAAATGTTGCGATCGCCTCAAAGCAAAATGGGGAATTCTGCCTAGCTTAGCATTTCGTGAGGAAGGAAATGTTTAGTCAATTGTAAGCCATGAATGTGTGTACGTAACAGTGTTGTTTTTTTTCATGAATTTTAAATTACCATGATTTCGGAACCATTTCAGGTTAAATTTTGAAGATTTACTTCTACTTAAACCAAGAAAAAACGTTTTTCGAGCGGCGTTAGCAATAAATATTCATACGATATGATATTCTTTTGTTTTTGTATATCTATGTAAGTATATTTGTTTTAAGGCAGTTTTGCCAAAGTACTGCTTATTGAGTTGTTTATATAAGCGTTGAGAAACAAAAGCCAATACGGAGGAACATTATATTTCAACTGGCGAGGGATGATTTATCAACATCAGAAATAATCAAATCTAATCTGGTTGGTCGGTCACATTTCTGGAAATAGTCTAAATGCGTCTGACTTGTCAACATATTTAAAATTAATACTTCAGTCCTCAATTTCTTCGAGATAAAAGGGATTATGATTCATTCAGAAACAAACTTTTGTTATCTTTTGTCATCTTTCTATACTAGGTGCATTTTGGTCAGAATGTTGAATTTATTTGGAAAAGGTAAGTTTTTAGTCATATTTCATTGTTGTGAAAAGAGAAATTTGCAGTTTTGCATTTAACCTGGCAATGACAGGAAATAGGAAAACAGTTATTTCTAGGTTTTAAAACGTCATTATAAACAAAATGTTTTGAATTAAGTAAATAAGCAAAAGGAGTAACACATACAAAATGCATAAAGAAGTACTCAGTACATTACAGAACATCGCTTTGATATCAAATAAAAATATATAATAAAATATAAGGAAACAATATGGGGTGATGGGGTGGGTTTGATGGTTTACCCCCCCCCCCCCCCTAATTGTTGTAGCCTATAATTTTGTTTATCTGATAAGCCCAATTTTTGCCCAAAATTCTTTATATGTAGCGGCTCATAGCAATTGGCTTTATCATTTTATATCCTTCCTCCGTGGCCCTTTCATGTAAAGCAAATTTAGGTAAAAGGTGTGCAAAATAGAGGAAGAAAATAAGCAGTCCAATATGTGTGTATATACGTCAGTAGATGGTAGCTTACTTTGATAAACCGTAGCTTAATCGCAGCGGTATTTTCAATTTTGTTCCATTTTAAAATTTAAATATCCATTTTAAAATTTAAATATTAAATCTAACCCTTCGGTTCTACATAAGAGACTTATAAGACATATCTTACCCTCTTAAATTTAGCAAGTAAGAGATTCTAGCACAATTACATAGTATTCTTTATAAACTTTTCTGGACAACTTTAATTTTAAGAAGTTAAAAGGCTTTGGACAATCTTAACACTCCCTTTTCAGTCAGCCGAGCTGTGAAAGGCAATTCACTTTGCAAGAAGGAAGCAGACATTTTTGGCGAGGCAATGATGGCAATAGGGCCAACCCATACGTATCCAGCACGAAGCACGTTCATTTTGCTACACTTGTGCCTATGCAATAATTTTGCTACGCTGTAGTTCCTTAAATGTGTACGTCTTTAATCAGGTTACAATTATTGATTAATGATAATTGAACTATTACGTCATTACCTCCAATGGGATTTTCGGCAAAAAAATTAATTAGTTTAAAGTGATGATACCATTGTCGATTAATGTAGATTATCATAAGGCTACGTTATTCCAATCACTTTAAAGGCGAACAATTCTGGCATTCTGATCTTAATGAATGCAGCCTCAGAAATAGCAAACGGATTCCCCAGAGCTATCCTCTATACATGGCTCATATTGTATAATTATTTTATATTTAACAAACTTGTACATCATTTATGTAATATATACATATTATATAAATATGTACTACTTGACAGGATTTTTATCCAAAATTTCGGTATTTGATACAAAACAATTTCTGCGACTGAAAGTAGAGATAAGAGATTTAAGGGTACCTCGGTGTAGAGCTCTTATGTTAAGAAATATTTGACAGCTATTTTTGTTTGCTAGAATACAAAATCTCTTAAAAAAAAATCTCCACAAAGTGTAAGAGATCAGCTGACCTCTGACATTTCTTAGCTCTTCACGCAGAATACCAATTTCTGCCAACAGACTTTGACAGCCCAGTTAAGAGGATTAAAAAAGAGCTCTGATCTCTAAAGTAGAATCAAGGGGTACTTTTTGTCGTTAAAACAACAACTTTTATAATAGTAACTTACCATAATATGGTAACTAATTTTTTCCATGAGCGTCCCATGGTTTTATTTAAATATGTAGCTTAAAAAATTATTTGTTTACATTTTAGGTCATTTTAGACAATTACATAATTATATCTAAAATTCCCTAAATGTTTTATTTTTAAATTTGTTTTTTTGGTCGCACCAATATAATCGTTCTGCTAATCGTTCATCGAAATGCTAAAATTGAAATGAATGGAGATAAAATGTAATTCTGTAATTATTTCTTTTTTTTATAAAAAGTGGACCTTTATAATGTTTTTTTGTAATGTAAATAACCGTTAAACAAGATGTTTTCAAACATAACTTTTTAAATTTCGGAAGCCTCGCACTGCAGACCCAAGGAGCATTAAATGAGAATTTCTCTGAACTCAATTATCTTAATATGGCACTTATAGATAAATAGAATTTTTCGATTCAATTGGAATGTCATCATAAATTATATGCTTAATAAATTAATTATATTAAATTTACATAAAATTCCGATTATTGGGTTCACATTAATGCTCAGTTATTCTTTCGTCCCTAGAGTATTAGCATAAATGGCATAACCATGCAGGGCTGGAGCTGACCAATGAGGCGCCCGGAGCACACAATTTTTTTGGCGACTCATTTTGACTAGTAAAAAAACAATTAAATAGTATGTTGAATATTAAAGTATTCTGCTGCAACTCTAATTAAACGGAATGCGCCATATTTACACTGAAAATTAGACCTCGTTTTTATCTGAAATGGCGTTTGAGGCAAAGCAACTAAGTACTAAACTTCAGTTTAGGTTAAACGTAAATTCGAATTTAAGAATTTTACTTTTAAATTTCAACATTATGTTCATTTCCACATCACCCAAAGAGGTAGAGCATATGATGCGTTTTTACGTGGTTTCTCCATCAGCCCTAGTCCTCGCTAGCTACTATTATTCATTACTGTAATAAATTAGAAAATCGACAAAACAATTTATCCGATAATTACTAAAATAAGCGGGATAAGGAAATGCCCAGATAAAGGCCTCGTGGAAAGCGAGACAAAAAATTTCGCTTTTCAGTAAAAAAATAAACTATAAAAATAACTAAACAAATTTCTCTATATTTTATAAAAAAAGAAAACACAATAGAATAAAATATGTGAATAAAACTAACAATTCATAAATATAACAAATAAAAGAAACAAAAGACTTCGGAAATCATGCAATGCATATAAAATAAAATTTAGGTCGTCATATGTTAAGGTGCCATAAAATTTACTCGCGGTGCCTTAATTTTCGCGAAATTATTAATTAATTCATCACAGTCCAAATCTTCAGTTAACTCTCTTTCTATAGATATTCCTGCTAATCCTACCAATCTTCCTTGGGTCATTGTAGATCTTAAACATTTTTTAATTATTTTAAGTTTGGAAAAACTACGCACCGCTGATGCAACTGTCACAGGTAAAGGTAATACAATTTTTAAAGCTATTAAGATATTTGAAAAAGAGTTTCAAGCTTTCTCTCAAAAATAAAATTTATGATTTCTTTCGACATTTATTAATGTGGCCAACATTTTCATCTCCTCAAATAATTACAAGCCACTTATGTCAGTACTATTATTAAATGATAATTTTTGCTCTAATTTCAAGCAATCTTGAACCGATATTGCTGTTATATCTCCTTTGAACTTTCCGATGTCATAAATAAGTTGGAAAATACTATTATGCTCTATAATTTGCTCGAACCGTTCCGATATGGAAAATTCTACTTTAAATCTCTGTTGGGGATCCAATATTAGATCATCCCTTCCGTCGTAAGGAAAATGTGGCTTCGATCTCCTTGACCGTAGTTCCGAGCGTCGTGGAAAAGTGCAAAGAACTTCCAGGGCATTTGCAATTATTTCAGCCTTTTCAACAACAGCCAGGAAGCTCTCGTCAGTTCTCAGTTCTACTAAGAAGCCTTTCGTAGAATTCAATATTTCCACCGTGGTTTTTAAACAGACATCGGGTTTCTGTAAGTACTTACTAGCTATATTTACTTTTTGAAAGATTTCATACCATATCACAAAACAAGAAATGAACTTGAAATCCACCATTTTGCTACCTAATATTTCTGCCATGTTCTTCGATTTTGGGTCATCACTTTGGGGTAGTTCGACGAAAACTTCATACACATCTCCCAGATGGTGTACTAAAGGTCTTATTGCATCTATTCTCTTCTCCCATCCAGTTTCACATAGAGGCTTAAGGGTTAATGACTTTAAATATTTTTTAAAATCAGCCACCTACTCACAGAACTGGAAAAATACACATAAAGACTTTCAATTATATCGAAAAACGAAATTGCAATCGAAGAGTAATGTGCAGCATCTATAATTACTATATTAATAGAATGGCAAGAACAGGGTACGTATAAAGCTCTCGGCTCCAACGTTTTTGTTCGTGCCCGCAAACCGGAATTCTGCCCCATTATCATAGCCTTGTCCTCTGCAGTTTTCTAAAGGTATGCATAACTTTCCAAGCTCATTCAATACCAACTCAGTCAAGCTGACCCTCGTGGTCTCTTCCGCTATTAAGAAGTTTAAAAAATATTCTTTCACATTTATTTTATTATTTTCACAGTCTAGTATTCCTACAATAATCAAGAAATACTTTGCGTTTTTTATTTTAACTAATATCCTTTTCCTCACAGCATTGAACAATAACTCTATTAATTCATTTTTAATATATTTACGAAGGTATTTGCTTTGCGTCTCCTGATCTTGAATTCTGCGCAAATGTTCTGCTAAAACTAAATCAAATTTACTAACTGCCCCTACTAACTTCAGGAAGCTACCATTGTCCCTATCGTACAGAATATCAGAATTGCCCCTAAATGATAAAGACTATGGTCTTAAATACAGAACAAAAATTATGAGGCGTCTTAGAATATTTCGGCAATGCTCAATTTCCTTCGACATTTTCATCTGCATTTCAGCGTCTACGGTTTTACCTGTTTTTAAGCCTAGTTCTAAGTCCTTCCAAGTTTTGAAACTTCGACATATGAAATAAACTATTTTCATGATCTTTCAATTGCCTACATAAATGACCCCAATCTGTATAACCCTAATTAGATAATGAGTTATATTCTTTATTCTTTACTAAAAGGAGACAACAGAAACAAAATACAGCATCTGGTAAAATTGAATATATATATGGTCTAGAAACTGTCTCACCGTTTGTCATAGACTTCTGGTAAAACTGAGAACTATATTTTTTTTTTTAGTGGTAGGAAAATCAAAAGCTTTTATTTGGATTGGACTTTTTTCTCTTAATAATTGCACCACTTCCTTATTCATAGTGGGCCATTTAAAAGGATCTCCGAAATCATACTCAAAAACAAACGCCTTGGTTTGATGTTGATTACCACCCTTACCCACACTAAAATTCTCTGCTGCCTGAACTAATTGAATCTTTACACTTATATCTGAATTTACCTCAATTTTTCCGGCTGATGATGTGGAAGCACTTGTACTTGGACCACTTACAATAGTATGCACAATTTTTTTTTTAAATACTTCGATAGTTTTTAATTTAATTCTTCCAACCGCTTTCATTTTTTCTATAATCACTGCCCGATAACTTTTTCTTTAAATCTGGGAAATTCATTTTATGGCACTAATATAAAACAAACAAGCGAAATGACAATATGCTATATATATGTAATATAGTTGAGCTAAATTTAATTGGATACCAGTACTCATGCACGCATGCCTAAAAAAGTGAAAAAATGTTCGATTACTTATTGCACATAAAAAGTTTGCTGAGTATATCTACGTTAAGAGATAAATATTAATTTCTCTTAAGAGCCCGGTCATACATTTATATGTAACAAATGTATGTATAACACTTAAATGTCCAAATATGCATGCGTAAGCCATCCAACGTAAGAGTCCAAAGTTAAATTACTACGTATTTGCATAGGCTGCGGTTAACACACCAGTATGAACGTTTCTAGTGAACAGTCATACGTGGTCATACCACTGACTTATAACAATGGACTGAGCGTATTGTCATTTTTCTATAGGAAAGCATGGCACAAGTTTTATAGTTCTCTCTTTCGCCCTATGGCAGAGTTGGAGCTACCAACACAAAATATTGCATTCTAGAACGTTTGCTTATGCCATTTGATGTTTTTATGTCGGCTACAGATGCAATCACCGCAGAAGGAATAAGGTAAAGATAGTGTTTACCATGCTCCGTCTCTCTTGCCCATAAGCAGGATTCAGTTACGAATAACTTTTGAAAATTAAAGTCGAAATGAGTTTAATTCCTTATAAGCGATTAAAATATCGCTTGGACACAAGAAAAAATATTTTTTCAATTAAATGCGATTAACGGGTGTAAAATTTCATCTGATTGGCTGAGTTTTACATGTTTTTTATGTAATCGTTTTAAAGGGTTCTCTAACGGTGATATACAGAAACACAATATTTTTTGTGCCACATGAAATAGCAAATCGCTCAGTCCATTGTTATATAAGTCAGTGGGTCATACTCAATTCTGATGATACATTTTGTTCATGGAGCAGAATATTTTAGTGCACCACCGCCAAGTAATAAGCACAACACTAAGTTTCATGTGTAGAGAAATGTTCGTTAACTTTATCGTTGGTCTGACTGAAGAAGAACGCTGTGCATGTTTAGCTCTTTATGGGGCGCCGCTGGTGCCAATTACAATAATGCACCATATGGTATGAGGTTTGGTATGCTCAGGTCAGGCAAACGCAGAAGTATAGAAAATAGGAAGACATAGAATAATGTGGTTATGAAAACAGAATTGAATTGTGTTTTGTTGAGAGAATATAATTTGTAAGCAATTTGTTTGGAGATCTTTTTTTAAGAGACCAAGTTTAGATAATTATTACATATGATGGCATGGTTTCTGTTTTTCTGTTCTGATGAATGGTGTGGAGAACGTGGACACTTTGGAGTGTAAATGTGATTCTACGAAGACTTTTTATTTAAAGGAAAAATATGTATATAAATGCTTTTAAGTTACAGAGCACCGATTCAACTCTGATTCTGTATACGAGATTCAGCTCATACCTTGCTATATGTGAAAAGAATCTTTTCGAATACAAAATATAATTTTTTTCAAATAATTCCTCTTTTTAAAAAAAATTAACTTGAAATTTAAAATCTTTCTTGTATTGTCGCATTTCTGCTCTCTTTTATATGGCGGACCAAATATTTTGCACCCGGTGCAGCTGCTCCATTTTCACCTATGAGAGCTCCGGCCCTGTAACCATGCCATCTATGGTATTAGTCTACTAGGCTAAACCCCTCCCATTCGTGATCTATATATACGGCCTTGTAAGGAAAAAGAAAATAAGGAGCAACATATATTTAAATTTACATTGTAAATGTGATTAAACTCTTTTTATAAAACTTCCTAGTGAGCTACATTTTTCGTTCTCCCCTCCCAAGTAACAATTTTTCCAATTTTTGGTGACTGAAGGTGATGGGTAGTTTTATTAGGGGTATATAATGGTTACTCGGTTATATAAGAATTTCAGTGGTTATATAAGAGTTTTATAATATGACCAATTGGTGATGTAGTTATATTAGAGTTTTTTAGGTTACTAATGGTTATCGTGGAAGTAAGTTACTAAAGGTTTTATAAGTTGGTGATGGAAATGTTTCAATCACCGGTCTATATAACTTAGAGTAACCATTACTAGAAGGTATATAAGAAAGTTTTATAATTGTTTTGATCACCACGTTACAAACTTATTGGTAATAAGTGTTTATTGCGGTATCCGTGGTTACCCTTATATAACTCGACAGCTTTCAGTAATTTAGGTGACTTTAATAAAAATTGGGAACTTTCGGTAATACATATACCCACTATAAAATATCGTAACATAATATAACCAAAGGGTATATAAGAACACTAACGTTTGTTTTTTGTGAAGGACCATTTTCGAAACATGGTAGTGCCTTTAGTTTATATAATATTTCTAGAAGTTTTATAAGGGTCATTCAGTTTATATAAAACTACTTGACGTTTTATAATGGTAATTTGTTCATTTAAGTACAAGCCGCCATTTTTTCATCTGTCCATTGCAGATAAAAAAGAAACTGTCGGTTAAGCCAATTTTTTAAATTGCTGATATATGGCTTCCATTTTATTTTTATATGAAGGAAATACATCTTTTTAGGTACATAACATTTCTAAAGTATGTTATATAATTTTTCTGAATTAATGTCACATAAGTGAAAATCTTAAATTTTGTCATATTTAATTAAAATTATTAAATATTGCTTATTTCTGGAGCGGTCTGTATTTTTTGGAAGTATCTATGATGATATTCACAGTAAAATTTCAATTGCAGCTGAATTTTACCACACCTGCCGAAAAATTGTACTTCTAAAATGTAAAAATATTAAACCCTTACATTATAAAAATACAATACAAAAAAAAATCGAAATTCTATGTCAAGAGAGGTTTCGTAAATATTTGCATATTATTGTTTTATAAAGGTAACGAAAAATAATTTCCCTAATATTTATATCACTGAAAGTAATCAGTCTGAGAATTCTGAGCGTTGTGGAAACGTTACCAGCACCATTATAAACAAAGTTTATAAAGGTAACCGAAACATTACCGCAACCACTGCTATGACCAAAATAAATCATTCGAGAGCACCATGGGTTATATAAGGGTTATATAAAAAGTTATATTAAGGTAAACAGAATATTTTGGTTACTCATTTTATAAAACTTTTAGTTATATAACGTTACCTAAATCAAGCCACGGTAACTTTTATATAATCCTCCATTTAAGCTCTTTAAGGGGTTTATAGTGGTTACAAAGACGTTTCGAGTACCAGTCGATATAACTCAAGTTATATAATTTGGTAATGGAAACCTTACGGTTACTACTATATAAAAAAAATTGTTTCTTGGGCTATGTCTTATTAAGGACAGCTTTTTAGAGACCCTCATTGTAATTTTAATTTTGTCCTATCGCTGAATCTAGCGTGGCAGTTTCTTCCCCTTTTTTCACATTGGAAGGACTAACTTTAAAACTCTTGTCCGAGTTGCTCCTAAGCAATCAAAACACTTCTGTTTCACTTTTAACTATATTTATTGATTTTTATAACTCAGGTATGGTAGCCTCTAGAACGGATCGTCGGACAGAAAAAATGATTATATTTTTAGGATTTCGTGTTCTGAAGAAGTTTTTAGTACAATAAAAATGTGATCGTTTTCTCAGTATATGTAAAAAATCTAAATTTTTATATGGGAACACTTAAAAGGGTTTCCCCGTTTAAGTCCATTTTGGAAATTTTTTGAAAGTTGCTATTACTATCAACACATTATGTACCAAATTTCAGCTCTCAATGTCAACGTGTTCTCAGGCCAGTGTCCAAATATATAGTGGAAAACGACATTTTTGTATGGCAACCCCACGAAGGAGTTGCCCGATTTGTCTCATTTTCGAACTTAATTTTACGTTTTTTTTTTTAAAGTAAGCGTACAAAATTTCAGCTCTCTAAGTACACGCGTTCTTGAGTTATCGTGCGCACGAACGGACGGATGGACTTGCAAAAATCAAAATAACTTCTAATTTTATGCGTGGGTTCGACACCCATCCATCTTTCTCTCCTAGCTTTATTCCTGTGCGTTACAAACGGAATGACAAACGTAGTACCAATACCCTTTAGATTTCATTTAGGGTATAAAAATCATCACAAATGCAAGGTTCCAATCTCAAAATCTATCGAAGAATAATCGAAAGAATCAGCAGAATAGCCGACTCTTAACTGGTGGATTTCAACCCCTTAGTTCTTAAAAGACCTACATTGAAGTATACACCATATCCAGCATACTTTATTGAGGATACCTCTGTCATTTTCACGAAGGATTATCGTAAACATAGAGTTACAAAATCATTTATTATAATGTTACTGAAGGTCAAATATATTCATGCATAAGTTTCTATTTTACTGCAAGTCAACTATATTGATATCTTGCTTTACTTTTACTAAATACCAAATATCCTTAAGAAAAAATTATCTTATTTAAGAACAAAATCTTATGATGATATTAATATCAAGGTATTCTTGTGAAAGTGTTGATAATTTAGATTTAATAATAGTGAAAATAACTAATGAAAATAGTACTGAAAAATTGAATACAAAACAGACCTCTTGACCCTAACTAGTGATTGCACACAGAATTTAAATAATTCTAATAGTTCAATTAAAGTAGAATCAGCTTCCGGCTTTACACAATCGTACAATAGCTACCAATAGCGTCCTGAACGAAAAAAATTTTGATAAAATTAAGAGTGATAAGAATCTTCGCAATTTGTCTGTAATAATTTCAGTAACTTAACTGCAAAAATAATTTACGAAAATAATGTTCCCGTCTCAGCTGAATTAAATTCAGAAAAAGAACAAAACTCCCCACCAACACCTAGTGAAATTCTCAGTAATCTAAGAGTTCCAGACGCAATTAAGGATCTCTCTATGTTCAACGGTAATCACATATTGCTCTACGATTTCAATAATTAATACTCACATAGATTGTAGAAATAGATGGGAGTGCATATTGTAGAACTTTTCTAAGAGCCATAGGGAACAAAACTCAAGGTTCCGCAAACGAAGTGCTAAATATATACGGCGCACCACTTTTATGGATTGAAACAAAAAAGAATCTCCTACTCCATTACTTTGACAAGCGCAATGAGACCACTTTCATCAAAGATTTACACAATCTGAAACAAAACAACGAAACTGCCGAATAGTTTTACAGTGAAATAGTCGAAATTTTATCCACAATCACTAATCACATAAAACCCCATGAAACAAATCCTATTGTAATTCAAGCTAAACGAAAATTATATTCCGAGATGTGTTTCAATGTCTTCCTAACTATATTCAAAGAACCCCTGAGATCAATTATAAGGGCTATGAATCCAAGTACTATGGCTCAAGAATTCTTATTTTGTATTAAAGAACAAAATATACACTATATGAGATCTAACTACCAAAAAATGAATAGACATATACAAAACCAAAGAACTGCAAAGCCAATCTTCAACTCAATTCAACCATTTCGATCTCAAAGGAAGTATTTCAACAACCAATCCAATTTCATAGATTAATAAATTCAATTCAATTTTCAATTCATTTATTGTTTTACAAACATCAATATACAATTCTTTTTGTATGTATTTAGCATAGGTTTATGTACATCTAATTCTAGCAATAGTATATATTTCCTTATAAATAATTACTGCAAAAAAAGGTAAGTTACAAATTACTTACTCTAAAAATAAAATGAAATTCAGGAGCGAGGGAATCTCAGCTTATTATACAGATTAGATGGCAAGCCAGAAATTAACAATTTGAATAGAAAGAGACATGTACGAAACTGAAGGTACGAGGTCAGGATCATTCCTAATACTTGAGGGACTAAATGAGATACGATTTCGAATCTACGTAGATTAAAAGCATAACGAACATAAAATTCCCATAAAGTACGTCTCCGTATATCAGGATCGGTATTATTAGGGTTTTTACTAGTACTAGGCGAAGCTTGGTTTCCAATGAAGTAAAATGTGCAGAGTACCTAACGTCTGCATAAGTCTGCGACACAGAAGTGTTATTGTGATCCTTACATGTTAATGTTTTGTTTATCTCAATATTAATATTAGTGACTTTATCGACGTAATCTATGGAACTCCCATTAAGAGCTACGGGAGAAAACATTCCCGTCTCGTATCTACATTTAAAAATAGCAATGCATTTACATTCACCAAGGCCCAATCGCACAGGTTATTTAATGCCCAATCCACTATTTTTGATAAATCGTAATTGATATTGCTAATACACCCAAGAGCATTACTAACGGGCTTAGCATAGTACCTAACAACGGAAGTTATGTTGTTAATAAAGAGGACGAAGAGGAGGGGAGAAAGAATACAGCCTTGTGGTACTCCAGACAGGATAGATAAAACTGGGGAGGTATGATTACCAGTTTTAATAAACTGCTTGCGATCAGATAAAAAATTCGCTATAAAACAATGATCAAAAAAATTATCAAAACAAAGACCCTAGTGTCAGAGTCAGCCATAACCATGCCGCCATCAACAACGAACTTTTCACCCCCAACAAAACAACTTATCACCTACGGAACCAATGGACTAGTCAGGAATAACTAGATTAAGACAATCATTTCAAAATCAGAGGAATTTTAATCCAGCATCCAATAATTCCCTTAGAACCAACAAATCACCCATCACAAATAACAGAGAAATCCATAATTTTACAGAACAAAACTTTCCAAGTCTACTTGATGTATTAGGGATACTCAATTAAAAGAAGCGGTTCTATTATACGTCTTTATTCAGTGACGGCCTTCTAATAACTAGCTTATTAGTACATGGTAAGTAAATGAGCAAAAAACTAAAAGAGAGAGCAATCAGCACTTGGTTAGACAGTATTACCAGCATCAACCTATTATACCTCACTTCACCCTTTAATTAAACGAGTTAAGTTTATTATGTCCACTAAACCCCCTCACGAAGTGGTAAAAAAATCTGGCTTTTAAACAACTCGGTCATATGTAGTCGTATAAGGAAATCTATTGGCCGATTGTGCCGAAGTTTGTTCTCTAGTACAATCAATATCAGAATCTGCGCTTGACTTAGAAGCATCGGTGTCCCCTGAATTATCCGAAGGATAGGACAGTCTTGTTGGCGGGTATGATGCCTTTTCTGGTGCTCTGGAAGTAGGTTGCAGGGTAGAGTTATTATATGCTTTATTCGTATCCTGAAATTCGTCTAGAATTCTTGTTATGGGCCCGTTTTTTGATCTGCGTAACTGTTGAGAATTACGTCGGAGGACATTATTCATTTTATTACGTATTAGGTACGATCTTGGTGTACTATACCGGCTTTCAATGACTGCTGGTATCCACGGATTATTGTGCCTGTACACCACATCTTCTCCCTTTTCTAGCCTTAGTTCAGGACGAGTTCGTTTTGTGCGATTTAACTCTATTTGGTTATTTTGTCGCTGTTTTAAAATATATGGAAGATCATCCGGTATTTTTGGGAATAATTGGTCTTTTCGAAATAGAAGTCTAGTTTTTAACTTCTTGTTCATCAGCATTTCGGTTGGGGAGTATCCTATTCCGGGAATCGGAGTACTTTGGTAGTCTAACAGAGCCATGTCTAAGGTTTCATCATTCTGTACTTTCCTCAATAATTGCTTAGCAATATGGACGGCCTTTTATGCCAATCCATTTGATCTTGGATACTTAGGACTAGTGTATAGAAATTCAAAATTTAAATTCATCGCAAAAGTTTTTAGTTCAAAAGAATTAAATGTTTGGTTATTTGCAATTATTTGTGGTATACCATGGATTGAAAAAATCTTTCTTTAAATTCGCGACACACTCTTCGCTGTCTTAAGGAATACTGTATAGCTCAGTCCATTTTGAGTAATAGGCCATGACTACTAAATAGTATCTCCCATGGAGATCTAAAATGTCAGTGCCTACTTTTTGGAATGGTAAGTCTGGTATTGGGTGTGGTCTTGTCCGGTGTTTTTTATTCCTTGGTCTATATTCTTCACAAATTCTGCAACCAGCTATTAAATTTTCTACATCCCTATTCATGGTAGGCCAGGCCAATGCATCAGACTTTTTGCTTTTAAGAGCGTTTTAGTCACACCTAAATGTGATTCGTGAAGAATTTGCAGCAGCTCATCTCTCAAGGCTCTAGGTAAAACGACACGATCTTTAAAAACAACGAGGTCTTCTTCAACATATAACATATCTTTAAAGTTCCAGTAAAATTTCATATTGTCTGCCAACTTGTCTTTACATGCAGGCCACCCTTTTCTGAATACTTTAATTAAACTCTGTAATGTTTCATCTTCTTTGGTTTTATTTTTGAACTCGCTACGTTTAGATTCGCTCATATTTATGCTGGGTACTAAATCTTTAATTGAGCTCTCCGTTTCTATACAAGCGTCATCTATTGCATTACGTGACAGCAAATCTGCTATATACAGAAACTTACCCGGTATGTATGTGACCTTTAAATTATATTTTACTAATTTAAGTTTTAGGTGCTGTACTCTGCTCGAATGCACGTGATTTACGTATTTATTTATGATTGAAACTAGCGGCTTATGGTCAGTATGAATTTCTACACGTCGACCATAAATATATCTATTAAATTTCTCACACGCATACGCAATTGCCAGCACCTTATTTTTATATTGGAGCGTAGCGTACCTCAGCGTCTGTAACACTTTTGGCAGCGCACGCAACTGCCTTTTCACACTGCATTAAACAGCAACCGAGTCTATTTTGTGACGCATTCGATATAAATGAGCGTAAACAGTCAAACGCGCCCATTCTTTCTCCAAGCCTTTTTTTATTTTGCGGATCCTTTATCTCTTGTATAGCCACGAGACGACTTGGATCTGGAGCAGTAGAGTCACGTGTAAAATTGTGACCTAAATACTTTACCTGTTGTACGCAATATTGCAGTTTGTTTCTATTAAATCTAACATTTATTTCCCTAGCTCTATTTGTTACGCGTTGAATATTCAAATCATGATCATTACCAAACACTGTCAACTCACGTGAAGATGAACTTAATCCTAATTGCCAGAAACCCTTTTTTAAGTCGAAGACGGAAAAATATTTCAGTCCTCGCATGGCTTCACAAAAATCTTCAATCGTTGGAATAAAAAAGTGTTCCTCTTTTGAATGCTTATTTAGTTCAGAGGGATCTAAGCACAGTCTTAATGACACAAGGGTGCTTTAACCTTGACGTTTGCTTGTATAGCCAAAGGCACTCGACGTGGAGGTTTATTAACTGGAACTGCATATTCCTTTAACACAAGCCTGCACTTATCTGGGAACCGGTCAATGCCGGTGATAATATCCCAATTTTTTTTTCACAAACTTTCTTTATTCAGGTGGGACACGGAATTAATTTTTTGTATTTAATAAAAATCCAGACATGTCGTAAGACCTAGCAATGGTTTTGAATTTCCTTTGACTATCATAAACTCAACATTCAGGCAGCGATTGCCAAATTTTTTTTGGTAAAATAACTGCACCCACTGTAGAAATCAGAGACCCACCGTACGCTTCCAACCTATTTTTGACATTCCGGAATAAATTTTTGCATTGAAATTCACTAATAATCTTTTCAGGTAAAATATTTACCTCAGCCCCACTGTCAAGCTTAAATTCAATAGGAAAATCATATATGTTTAAAATCTCATACCAATTTTTTGCTTTCTTGGCACTACTATCGATACGACTGGCTATCTGTTGTATTGAACTCACATACGCGATAGAATCACCATCACTGTCATGGTTGTCAAAACAAACTGCATCCACATCTTGCCTTCATTATTCCTTTTTTCTCAATACAAACTGCCGCAAAATGATTCAATTTGCCGCAAGTCAAACACCTTTTCCAACCACAATTTTCTCTTAATATTGATCTCTCTTCGTTTGCCTAACCCTTTGTCAAAGTTAACCTAATGGTTTCATTCTTCTATTTATACAGATATCTTCACCTATCGAAAGCCACTAAAGTTCTTAATTGATACAGGAGCTTCAACCTCCTTTATTAATTCAGAACATGCTCTCCAGCTAAAGTCATGACTATCAAACCCACTTTTATTACAACGACACTAAACACCCATAATATAGATAAACAGGCAAATTTACCGAATTTTCTAGAATTCAAGCAAACTGGATATACGCGGTTTTTGATATTTCGATTCCATAACTATTTCGATGCCCTTTAAGTCTAGACATTCTTACATACGTTGCTGCAAAAGAAGACTTAGAACAAGGCATCTCAATTACTAAGAATTCAACAAATCCTCTTCACTTCAAACCGCATTTCGCATCCAATAAATAAATTATATCCGGAAACTCCAAAGCTATCGTTAAACTATCCGTGGACATTCAATATGGCGATATCAATATACAATCAACGCATCTAAAACCTAATTTGCTATGTTACTACCCGAAGGAATCTATCGAGCAGACAATTGATACAGCTAAGTTGAAGTAATTAATAATTCCATTGTAGGTACAACTCTTTTTCTCGAGCAGCCGTTAAAGGTTAACGCTTTCAACAATAAAGATTTTTTAATTAAACAATTTCAATCACTGTTCCGAAAACATTGCAACCCAATCACCGTAAATGATATTACAAACTACATGTGTGCTTCATATCTAAATCAAAAAGAGAAGAAAATACCATTTAAATTATCTCGAGAGTAAGAGGACATATTTTTCAGGGACCACCAAGAGCTTACATTTCGCAACCAAATACACATCCCAATCCATACAAAATCATACAGATATCCATACATACATAAAAAAGAAGTGCAATCTCAAATCGAACAATGGTTGGTTAAAGGTATAATAAGACCTAGTTATTCACCTTGGAGTTCACCAATTTGGATGGTTCAAAAACAAAAAAAGGGTGCCAGTGGCAAGCACAAATGGCATCTCCTGATAGGTTACCGTAATCTTAGCGAAAAGAAAATAAGCGATAGATACCCGTTACAAAACCTAAATGAGATATTGGACAAATTTGGAAAGTGCATGTATTTCTTCATAATCGATGTTGAGAGTGTCTTCCACTAGATCGAGATGAATCCCTTCGATACTGAGAAAACGGCATTTACAGTGAACCTTCTCCCTTCTAACGAGTAATGGACCATATTCGCAAAGACATGCAGAGTAAAATTTGACTAGTGTACCTAGACGACATTACTGTTTTTTCCTCATCTTTTCAGGAATATGCAGAGAGCCTCAGAAAAGTATTTAACAGAATACGCGAAGCGAACAGCTGCAACTCGATTAGTCAGAGTTCCTACATAGACAAATAGCATTTTTGGGGCACATTGTTACTAAAGAAGGCGTCAAACCCAATTTAGACAAAATAAAATCAATAAAAAACTTTTCTGTACACCCAACTCAAAAGAAAATTAAATCATTCTTAGTCTTACTAGGTTATTACCGCAAATTTATTAAAGACCTCGCAAACCTTACGAAACCCCTGACAGAATGTTTAAAAAAGAGGAAAACAATTGAACTGAACGAAAGATATGTAAAACATTTGAAACTTGTAAAGAAATTCTAATAAACGATCCCATATTACAATATCCGAATTTTTCAAAACAATTCATATTAACTACAGACGCAAGTAATTATGGCATAGGACCAGTGTTATCTCAAGGGAACATAGGCAGTGACAGAATGTTGGAGATCAAAACTCGAGGAATTCGACTACGAAATATCATACAAAAAAGTAAACAAAATTCTAACGCTGACGCATTAAGTAAAAAAAGACCAAGCAATGAAAACACATCCAATAAAATAGAATTTAACCTCAACGAATTAATTCCCAATAACTCTGACAATGATGGTATCTCTACAATACATTCCGCAATTGAAAATCTTGATGATCACATCCCAATATCAGAATATTAAATTTGGAACTCATCCTCGAAATTTCTGATAAAACTTCCGAAAAATAAACTGAAGTCATATTCAAAAAACAAAGACGCACAATTAAAAAAAAAAGGATAAGCAACATCTTCAAGGAATACTTACTCATACTTAGTTTAGTACTATATATTCATGTAATCTATTATACAGCCATCAGCTGATACATATCGATGTACACACTTTGTATTGTCATCTCGTGCTATAAACACGTAGCTTGTATAACTTTAATAAATAAAGATCTGTAAACTAAAAGCTAATCTTATATTTACATGGTGCCGAAACCCGACTAAACTTATAACTAAACGTTAGCCAATCTAACGAAATAAATAGTTTAGTGATATCAGAAGGATATTTTCATAAAAATAACGGAAAACGTTGGAGCCAATCTTCGTCGTCCGCCAAAACCACTCATAATTGAGCATAATAAGGACATGTTAAAGGAATGGAAACTATAGAAACAACAACAACAGTATGGTTATATCGAAATCGCAACGCAGATTACAACGAAGCCACAAAATTTCCAAATAGGTACATTCATGACAGCATGACATAACATTAAGAAAGGCAATACAATTGTGTCAAGCTACCAAAATTTCTCAACAACAAGTAGAAGAAATCTCAAGAGAAAATGAACGTTCCATCGAATTGATTTACAAATCAAAACGTAATAATCGCACATTTGACTGTCGTAAGTGTGGTACGCGACATGAAGTACGTAAATGTCCAGCATTTCAACACACCTGCAAAAAGTGGAGTGATAAAAATCATTTGGAATAAATGTGTAGAAACAGAGTCAAAAAAAGAAACAAACAAAAAGGATAACAGTTGACAAAAAATGTTAACATATTAGATGATAGCATCATACAAGTAGGTTTATATTCGACTGGTACAGCGAAATCTGATAATTGGACAGAAAATATCACAATCGCAAATCACAAATTCGACATAAAATTAGATACAGGTGCCCAATGCAATGTACTACCGAAAAGTGTAATTGATGTTGTGAATGCTAAAATCGATAAGTGTAATGTCAAAACGCTTATGTCTTTCAGCAATCATCGTCTGAAAGCTCTGGGACAATCAGAAATAAAATGCTTCATTGCAAATCAAATATGTAAAGCTATGTTTAAAGTCGTAACTGAAAATATAAAACCAGTTCTCGGTGCCAATGCATGTGAACAATTAGGTCTCGTTCAAAGAGTGAAAATGGACGATGATATTTTGAAGGTCTTGGATGTTTAACAGGATTTGTATATGACATGGACCTAATTCCAAATCCACGGTTTTAGGATCCATCCACCAAGTGAATTCCGTATTAAATCAGGAATGAAGTCAAAAAAGAGTTGGAAAAAATGATAGAAATGGACGTAATCGAACCAATAAAGGAGCCTACTCCTTCGGTTTCAGCAATGGTGGTAGCGAAAAAACAGAACAAAATTCGAATCTATATAGACCCAACGGATGTTAATGTCAATATTCAACGACGTCACTATCCAATGCGAACTATTGATGAAATCGCAGTGAGGTTACAAGGTTCAAAGTTTTACACGCTTCTCGATTGTAAACGACGATTTTGGCAAATACGTGTATCAGAAAAAAACTAAACAAATGTTAACGTTTTCAACACCATGGGGAAGATTTTGTTGTAAGAGATTACCCTTTGGAATTTCATCAGCTCCAGAAGTCTCCGGGAAACAATGCAATCATTATTTTCAAAGATCAAAAACGTAGAAGTATCAATAGATGATATATTAATGCACGCACGATCCATAGACGAGCTCAAACTAACGACAGACGAAGTAATTAAAATCTTGCGAATCAACGGACTGAAACTAAATAAAAACAAATGCGTGTTTGAATAAGTTAAAGTTAAGTTCTTGGGACACATCATAAATAGAAATGTAATGACTGTAGATCTAGAAAAAAACAGCCGCTATCTCTCGTCTAAAGGCCCCTACAAATCGAAAAGAATTGCAGAGAATTTTGGGTAAGTTCACCTACCTCAGTAAATACATACAAAACTTTTCAGAATTAACAAACGCCTTTAATGACATTACTATCAAAGTCATCGCCGTGGGTATGGGACAGGTATCAACAAATTGCGTTTGATAAATTAAAGTCTATAATAGCCAAGCCACCTGTTCTTAAATTATATAACATAAATGAGGACGTTAAACTCCAAGTAGATGCAAGTTCCACTGCACTAGGAGCAGTACTTCGCCAGAAAGAACAGCCCGTCGCATACGCATCAAAAGCCCTAACTGAATGTCTACAAAGATATTCACAGTTCGAAAAAGAAGCCTTAGCAGTGAAATTGGGATGTGAAAAATTCCATGAATATGTATGGGGTAAAAAGGTTATAGTCGAATCAGACCACAAACCTTTGAAACAATTTTTCGAAAGCCTATACAGTCTTCGCCAGCCAGACTTTAAAGATTCAGACTAAGTGTATTGACCTACAATCCAGAAGTCTTCTATAAACAAGGGATTAAGATGTACCTCGCAGATCCTTTAAGCAGACACTGTGACAATCCAAGCCGGGATCACACCTACATGGATGAGGAATTGGAAGTGCAAATGCTGCTTTCAATTTCTGGTGAGGAGTTAACTAAACTGACAAACTTGACAAAAAATAATGAAACATGCCAAATCCTTAAATCAGCTACTCAGGATTTATTAAGTTTGATAGTCTTGATGAAATACTTAAAGGAAATATTATAAAATTTCTTAAAAAAATATTCTCAATTCAAAGCATACCAAGAGTGTTAGATTTAGACAATGGTCCACAATACTCATCACTTGTGTTTAAAATTTTTTCGAAAATGTGGAAATTTAATTATCAAACTAGCTCGCCATAGCATCCAAGAGAAAACGGACTAACAGAAAAAGCAGCACAAACTTCACAAAAATATTTTGAAGGAGTGTGCCTACGATAATTCAGATGTCCAATTAGGAATATTGAAGTTCATGAATACACCTAGAGGGAACTCAGGATCACCAGTATAAAGAGAGAACAACGAAGACGACTCACGTACACAACTAGAGTCAACGTTACCTTTGATAGACGAGTTATCAGAAGCACATATATCAAATAATATGACTAAACCTGATCAGACACCCTCAATTAGCAATCACCGTCAAACGGTTATAGATAATGTTACGAGCGTGGCCTTAGTTCGTTATTTAAAACACAATATTTCAGATATAATTCAAAAGTTCTTTCTTTATTTAACTTTACTGTTTACTCTCACAAATTCACAAATAATTATCAAATCAACTCTTTATTTATCGCTAGTGCTGTACTTCTAATTATCGCAATCCAAATAGTTTTACTTCGTTCACTTCGCTGTCTGAAATAATACTCGCCTCCTGGATGTGAGAGCGCCGTATTTATACTATACGAATTATCCTAGAACCTTCCTGAATATTCCATTCTCCAAACCCAGTTTACTAGGATGTCACTAACCTAAAGTTGTTTCCATTTCCAATAGATGTCGCTTGTATCACTTTGTGGCGCGTAACAATACTAAACAGAACTTATCTGAAACAACCAGTACAAGATATAGAAGAATAATACGACCACCGGAGAAAACCTATAGCTCTCATCATTCTTGAAAAAAGGGGGATGCAAGGTAGTACCAGTCTTGTACTTACCTCATACTTAGTTTATTACTATATATTCATGTAATCTATTATACAGCCATCAGCTGATACATATCGATGTAAACGCTTCGTATTATCATCTCGTGCTATAAACACGTATCGGAGCTTGTATAACTTTAATAAATAAAGATCTGTAAACTAAAAGCTAATCTTATATTTATACATACCACCAAACAAGCTTACTGCCATATATGCGGGACGATGATAATGTAAAATAGTACAATCCGTTTATTCTACATATTTCTCCAGAAGTAAGTTATTTAAACTAAAAATCGTTGCACAGATATATTGACTGACGTCGCAGATAATGACGAACATAATAAGTAAATTAGCGATCACCATGCAAATAATACCAAACCTTTGTAGAACTAACAAAATGTTGTTACACTTGAAGCGGAACTACTACTTCCCATTCATGAAAGTCAAAATAACTAAGGCAATCAATAATTGCGACAAATGTGAGACTGTATGACAGAAATCCTCCTAATCTGCAGTTTGAAAAACCGCAATAGCCGGAAAAAGCCTTAAGGTATAGCCACAACAGCACACCCCACCTAGCATCGAACATTGCATCGTCCTGAGCTTGGTGTGCGATGATAAAATTTATCCCTTATCTCAAATAGAAATGGCCACAGTGCACACAGGAAATGAGTTGTTACTTCTTTTGTGCGGTGCGTTGGTAACATTTGTCCCGACTGGGGTGAATTTAATAGATTTAACGATGTTTTAGTAAATTTTCTTCTGTGGAGTACTTTGATAACGTTTATAGCGAGTAAATTCAGTAGATTTATATATGACAGTCAAATATGGATCCTCTTGGTCCTTCTTTCTTGGATACGGAACAAGAAAAAACTCTGATATCTTACGCGAAAGGAAAATACTCCCAAGATGCTGACGGAGAAATATATAGACGACAACATCACATTTTTTAATAGCTTGCTAAAATGTTAGATCATAAGCTCCTTGGCAAATGATAAGGTTTCGACCTAAGGTTATGCAGCTTCTCGTGGAAGAGCCTAGTAAGGGTAACCAGCCATTTATTTATCCGAATAAATTTTCAGTGATTTTTCCATGCAGAACATTCGAACATCCAATAACTGTAATTCATTTTTTTATTTTTGTAATGCTATACTATACAATAATAAAAAAGAAGTTCTTAGCGTAACGTGACTATTAGTCTTTCTATTATTTATATTGGTTGATTGTGGAAATTCTTCCAATTTTTCACAATTTATCCGTGAATCTTGTCTAAAATGTAAACAAATGTAGATACGTCCATGCGCATATATTCGTAAAACCGTAATCAGTCTCTTCGGAGATCATTAATGAAATGATGAATTCACCGAAATAACTTCTCTTAAAGTTAATTTTCACTTACTAATTTCACACAACATTTCGTCCTCTTTAACGAAAACTGGACTGCACTTTCGCAATATCTTAACTTACTTCAGAAGTCAAATATTCGAGGTTGCTTCAGGCAATGTGCAGTACTTCACTGTAGCCATTAATTTCGCTATGTGCAAGGTGCGATGTGCTAAGGAATGATTGGTCCTTGTGCTGTGCTATGTGCGGTGCTAGGTGAGGTGCGGCGTTATGGTCATGCACATAGATATCATCCATTTAGACATTTATACAATCAATTCTAAACAAATCCTAACTATCATTTACAAATTCTTAAAATTCGCAGCGACCTATACGCTCACAGCACGGAACAGTTTAAACATACTCAAACAAATAAAGTACTTTGTAAGCCTGTACGGCATTCCAAATTATTAATCTCCGATCAAAGCTCAGATTTTATGTCTAACCTCTTTATAGATTTTTGCAAACAATATAACGTAGAACTCCAGTTTACATCTTCCACCAAACAAGCATTAATTCCCCCGTAGAACGTTTGCATTCTACCCTAACAGACGTTTATCGCATAATTTGTTTTTAAACAAAAAGAAAATGACCATTGTGATATGTTAAATGAAACCTTAATCATTATAATAATGTGATTCATTCAGCCACCAGATTAACCCCTTACGAACTCTTCTATGGAAGGCCATATATAGTTCTTGATAATATAAACTTCAACTCCGAGCATGAATACCTTCGAAAATTAAATGATTTTCAATCCACATTATACCCATCCATTAAGAATAAAATGGACCCACCAATTAAGAATAAAATGGAGGAAAGGATAAATAAAAACTTAGAGAAATTATATAAAGACAGAAAAAAGTCCGCCCTAATTCAAAGAAACGAGTCAATTTTTAGAAAAGAAAGTAGACGTAATAAGTTAAATCCAAGATTTAAGAAATTTAGATTTTTTTTTAAGGCAGGGGGACAGTAGACCCTATCCCAAGCACGGAGGCCATAGCGGCCCATTGTTCTGTCCTGCTAGAAGGCCATTCACCAAAACCTTCCTGTCCTCTTAATGAAGCGCATCAGGTCTTAGTGAGGCAGGGTTTTCTGCACATCCACAGACAGAAGGGCAGACCCTAGGGTATCCAGCCTGCACCGGGCGAAGGCCGGACACGCACACAAAAAGTGTTCGGTTGTCTCTGGCTCTCCCTCAAGGCAGGACAGACACTCAGGACTGTCAACAATGAGAGACCCGATACTCGAGGTGGCAACTCCTATGGCGGTCCGAGGAACGGAGAATCAGAGCCAGCCCTAGTTAAAAGGTCAGCTCTTTCATTCCCCATAATCCCCATGTTACCAGAACCGCAGAGAAGGGACACCTTGTTGTGGATACACAACTTATCCACAGACGGCCTGCAATCCCCGAGTAACTTAGATGTTATCCGAGGGCCACTCAGAGCCATCTAGGCTGCCTGACTACGCGAAAGAATAGCAATGTCCTTCCCCTCATTTGCATATCAAGGGCTAACTTCGCTGATATGGCGAAGACTTCAGACTGGAAGACAGTGGTGTGTCTACCAATTGAGTACTCCATCCCAATATCAGGGTCAGGAAAGTAGACACCCGCCCCAGCTCCTTCATTACTGAGAGAGCCGTCGGTGAAAATTTTTAGAATTAAAAAGAATAAAAAAGTAACAGTTATTACCCATGAAAATAAGAAATTACATAAGTCAAGAATGTAGAAAAGAAAACGATATTTACAGAATACTATGTAGTAACGAACGTACAGAAACTGGAAATTCACGAGCTGAACAACAATCACGGACTTCCACTTCCACCAATGAAACTAGGACAAGCCAGGAGAGTACAGACTTATAAAACTCTAATCCATCTAATTAAACTAGATAACTATGTTAAAAATTTAGACAAAATTAGAAGCTCATTGAAGATATTATAGACAGAACGAAAATTAAATTTAAAGAGTTAGAGTATACCCCTCGCCCAAATTATAGAACTAGGAGAGGGTTGATTAATTGTGTAGGATCATTGATAAAATTTGTCACTGGTAATATGGATGCAGACGATGCATTAAAATTAAATAAAGAAATAGAAGTTATTCAGTTTAACCAAAACGATCTTAAAAACGAAATAAATAAACAGATCTAAATTCATAATCAAATGGTAGAGAGATTTGAGAATATATCAAATCACATAAATGTACAACAAGAAACGATAGAGTAATTCCCGAATGTATATCATAATTCAATAAAGAATAAAATAAGAACAGAAGAAGAATCGCTCAAATATGTACAATATACAAATTGTATAAATTATATTATATACTTATTGGATAGCCATTTAACAAATATTGCAGAAGCAATAATGATTGCTTAATTAAACATTATTTCGAAGAAAATTTTAAGTCCTACCGAGCTATATGAAATTCATAATTATTTTCAAAATCAATCAGTTACTGTTATTTCAGACGACCAAATTTACGAGTTCCTTGGTTTGGAACCGTTTTACATTGACACAAATATTATTTTTTAATATCCAGATCCCAGTAATTTCCAACAATACCTATTCCTTTTTCCATTTAATACCATTTCCAATTAACGAAACACTTACGGTAATTACACAATCCTATGCTATACTTAATGGATTAAACATTCAGTACTTTGATGAGCTATACCCACTAATAGAGGGAGTGTACACTGCAAAGAAATCATTAATAAAACGGAAGTAAATTAACCTGCAAACATAGCCAGCATAATAAGGATTGATTGAACCAGCAGATTGTAACCTACTAAAAGGATCTAAAATCAGAACGGTATATACCAATTCGAACCAAACTAAGTTTTTATGCATTAATATCCCCAGTACCTACAACGATCACATCAACCTGCGGACTTTCACGAAACCAGATCAACGGAACAGCATTAATTCACTTCCAAAAATATAATATCAAGATAAATTATATAGTATATGAAAGCAAGACGAGTATTTACTGGAACGAAAGCCTTATATAGTCTTGTATGTTCAATCAAATCAATGCGTCCATAACCATCGAGGATCTCAACCTGGAGAAACTGAAAGCTTTCCACTTTCCGAATAGACACAAAATCAAAAATCGAATCAACATACAAGGATTCCATATCATAGCCTTATAGCTATAATATGCATTCTCATAGGACTCTTCGGGCTTAAAAAGTTAAGACAAACCAACCAAGGACCAGAAAAACAACTTACAGAAACCTCTTGTAAGGATGTGAGATCTGAGACGATCATCGAAGTTCTTGCAAAAGAAAATTCAAGGATTCAGTTTCTTTGGCCGTCGCTTCATACCAACAGGGGAGGAGTTTTATATCCAACACCGGAAACAATCCAGATACTGTCCTTCAGTATCATTTCTCACGAGATCATTTAAATTCATTCACATAGCTCCATATCCACTTTTCTGGAAATACGGAACTTTTATTTTTCAAGTCAACTCAAAACATTTGGGAAAGTTAGTTTTCGGTGAATCTTGTTACGTAAAGTACGAAAGCCATTGTTTAAAAATTAATTCTGTTATTTTTGTGTTTTATTAAATTGGAATTAATTTTACTCGCGCGAATGTCTTTACTGCATTTTTTCTGTCTTTCTTCATTTTGTCTCTTCTGGACTTTGTTTTCTTGGATTTTGTACCCAACGCGAAGCTGATTACATACCGTGTGATTGAAATCCGAACTGACTGCATTCAGTTGCGCACCCCAAAAACTTGCGTATAGAAATCGGAAGTAGAAACTAAACGTTACCATAGACATAGACAAACTAATGACATAAAGACTGGACACGTAGAACAAAAATATGCAACGCTTTTCTAGAATATAAAATTAACGATGCCTCGACTTGGCACTTGCTAACGTGCCCAAAGGGTAAGCGATCAATTCCTCGCTCCAAAATAAAATCAACGATGCTTCGACCTGATGTACGGAAGGCCGCAATTTTTTCTGAGAAATTTGCTGGAAATTTTTTCCTTAGAATTTATATGCAGTTTTGGAGGGCAACAACAATTTGTATGAGGGTAGACGCGTAACCAAGCAATAAGCAATATTTTTATGTTTTAATTTCTACAAAAATGTTTCGGTAGAATTTTTATTCATTTGGTGGCCGACTCGAGTTATTTTCGTACACAATACTTTCATTCTGTGATGTAATTACAATTTATATACAATATACATACTAATACAAAATACGAAATTGTACAAAATAAAAAAACATTCAAACATCTAAAGTCAAACGAGATAATATAATTTTAAAATATTGTTATTGGGTAAATTCAGTTTTGCAATGAAACTTTTCTTGGGTGAAAGAAAAAATTATTTTTTACTTAGTAGCGATAATTTATTTATGAAAGTTATTTATTTTAAAAGTTTTTTTAATATATTTTATTTTCTAATCATTACATTTTCGCTAGAAACTCATATAACAGTACGTAATCTATCTAACATATGCATATTAACTGGCATCTATGCATTTTTTCCTCTGCGGTAAGTATAGTTTAGAAGATTATCGCACTTTAATGTAAGTACTTCCATGTAAAAACGTTTAAAAGAATAATCAGCCTCCCGCAAGAACTTACATACATGCCCTTTGTACAAAAACTTGAAAATCACACATTTTACAGATATTCTCGTGAAAAAAGTCGGTTAAAAAGTTTCTTACAGATCACAAGAAAATTACAATTTAATAAATCTCAGCAAATCCTTCAATTTGGTATTACACACGGCCACAATTGGACACATTGGCTTTTTTGTTATAAATCGCTGTCGGAATTTCAGCATCACTGCGATGTCAGTGGCAACGGTGTTTGATTCTAATGCCGTTCCATCCATACCACTCGAATATTATGTAGGTTGCTTGACAAGAAGAATCGGGGCAGATCTGGTGTTGATTGGAATGATGGTGGGTGGGTCATACGCTACATTTTCGTCAAGTCACTCAATTTCTCTATTTGGGACCTGTTGATGAGTCAAAACCCAGACTTGAAACTTGTTACCGAAAATATAATGGGTTGTGTGATGAAATAACAAACTCAAAATTTTTTAGCTGTTGCTATCTACCGGAGAATCCAAATAAATTCCTTCTTGAACAAATATAAGTTTACCCGGTAAAAATCCTTGAATAGTAATCTCTATTTCTATTCCTTCACTACTTTACAATAAAACAAGTATATAGACTGTTAGATTCACCTCAAATGCTCATTTTCCATCCATTTTACTTCTCCCTTGTAGATGTGTACAGAAGCCAATATACATCCATACGATAGATATGTTAAAAGTCCTTAAGGAATTCAACGTCTCCATAGCTGCAGGTCCAGATAATTTCAAGTCCCCGTTTAATAAAAACCGGCGCCTCGTTCTTGGCTAAAGCTCTGCGAAAACTATTCTACTTGTCTTATTCGACAGGAAAATCTCCCAGTGCTTCGAAACTACCTCACGTCCAGTATATTCCGAAGAAAGGAAAGGGTACTGATCCCTCAAATTATCAACCAATTACAATTAATTCGATTCTTTAAAAGGCTTTTGAATCTATAATTAACTTCAAATTAATGAAGTATCTAGAAACTAATCAAACCCACTACGATCGCTAATATGGCTTTTCTTTTCTGACTTTTCTTATGGCACGTTGAAGCCTTGGTCTTCTCAATTTGTGTGGAGTTCAGCCCTTTTATGCAAACTTAAAGCACCTGGCTTCTCTCGTCCCTCTTCTATTATGAATGTAAAGTGTTTTATCTGGTCCCTTAATACGGACTATACTAAATGGCGTTACATCTCAATTTTAGCCAATAAATTCCGGAATGCCTCAGGGCTCTGCTATCTGTCCATATCTCTTCTCAATTTTCATTAACGATCTGCTTTCCCTTACTTTCAATCCCATCCATTGTTTTGCCGATATCAGTACCCTTGGTTTCGCTTACTCCCTTGACACCCTTGGGTAATACAGAGGAAATTCACATCTGTCAAACTAGATTGCTTGATTAGGTCCTTGAATAACCACCTTGATAATATCCTCGCTTGGAGCAAGCCTAATCGCATTGAATTCAACACATCTAAATTTCAAAACTGTCCCATCTCTTTAGAACTAGATCATAAGTTTTCCACTCCCGTTTCTTTGATGGAGTACTTCTTGACGATAAACCCGTCTTTATTCATTCTTGACATTAATATTTGCTGTATGTTATGCTGAACAGATCACAATAAAATATCTTGGATTTCTGAAAAGGTGTTAGAAATATTTCAGCCCATCGATTCTAGCGCTCCTCTACAAGTCCTACATTAGATCTAGAATGGAATACAATTTCCATATGTAGGCCGGGGCTGGTCGCAGAGCAGTAGCTTCATTGGATATTGTCCAAAAGAGAGCTATCAGATCATTGGTGATGTGGCAAAAACATGTCATATGGACTCACTCGAGCACCACCGCAATGTTGGTTGCTTTTCGCTCCTATATTGCTACATGCATGATTAATGTTCTGATGAAATTTCTAGTCTTAACCCCAATTCCTTCATGTAATACTCGCACTGCAAGCCGCGCACATCCTTTTACCCTTCAGAATACTTTCGGTTCGTACACGTTTCCAATCTTCTGTCTTTTCTCCAGCATACAATCTGCGAAAGTTTAAGGGTGGCATACATCCGCACCTTCGCCACCCTCCTCACGCTCCCTAATTACTTTCTTTATCACCTTCTTGCCCTGCTGTGCTTTGCATCATAGTTCATAGTATATCTCCTGAGCTTGGCTTAATAATATAAAAGTAAAAAGAATTCACAGTTTCGTAGCTTGCCGACGAAGTTATATACGTACCAGGTATGTATTGCATCTATTCTGTGACTGCTATTTTAAATAAATGTAAATTTTTATTTCCTGTGTTTTACAAAGATACAATTTATGATGATTCGTGAATTTGAATAAAGTACGTTTCCCCTAGTTTTACTAACTAAAATGGATGATTGGGAAGTTTTGTTGAAAGATTATTCCTTCTTTTTTACTTTACCTAATTCTTCCCAGGCTTATTGTGGCAACATCGAGATATATGGAGTAGCTATATAAGCTACTCCTACTAATGAGATGGAGTAGCTATATTAGCTCGACTCCTACTAATGAGGTGGAGTAGCTGTAAAAGCTCAACTCCTACTAATGAGATGGAGTAGCTGTAAAAGCTCAACTCGTATTAATGAGATGGAGTAGCTGTAAAAGCTCAACTCCTATTAATGAGATGGAGTAGCTGTTTGAGCTCAAGTCCTACTAATGAAACAACCGTCAACTGATCTGAACTGAACTGAATTATTCACTGTATTTCTTACACCTATACATAGAAAATGTGTACTAACTTCCCAGCACGGAAGATGTGTAACTTACTTCCGACTTAACACTTTGTGTATATGGTACATAATGTTCACCTTGTACAAAGTCTTAAGTCACGCATATTGCATTCTTCATTTATTGTTAATTAAATCGCGGCACTCGTCGCATTTGTATACATACAAATATTTTGCAAGAACGAGAATCTCTTGCTGTCTAATAATTATTTATGATGTAATACTCGGATTACAGAAAGCATTTGCGGCTTACTGCATTAACCGTGAATTAACATCTGGCTACTTACATACTCGTACATATGTTCTACCTCCGGCGCAAGGTCGTCGTATTGCAACGTGAGACTTCTTGACCGCAGGGGTATTGCGTTTTACATGAAGAATACTTGACGTAAGTCAGTGATTGAAATTCTTCATGCAGCGAAAATGATGTAGATAAGTATGTAGGTGCAATGTTGTTAATTATGCATTGCAATAAATATATCTTATTCCTACACGATGCAGGTAAGTATATGCGTGTGAATTAAGTATACTTTCTTCCTAAATGATGTAGGTATGTATATGCATGTGCATTAAGTATACTTTCTTCCTACATGATGTAGGTATGTATATGCATGTAAGTAACAGTTTTACCAATTCCACCATTTACAAACCAAAACACAACGAATAATCTAACATCCTCTTTGACTTTTCGGAGTGGTAAAGAACCTTGAGCTACTTTCTTCGTTGCGAGTGGTATCCACTTGCTAATCTGTTCGACTCGTATCTTTTAAATAATAAATTTTGTGCATTTGACATATTCGAGTGGTGGCGAATGTCTCCAAAACTTTTGTTCAGTTTTCAGCATATATGAATTTTTAAACCATAGTTGCGCCCCCTCACCAGAATCCTGGATCCGCCACTGGGTTGAATCTAGTGATGCCAGAGGAGTACACTTGTTTGAATTTTATAATTTTTTTTTATAAATATTCTAAGAATATTTTAATGCAAAATGATGTTTGGATCTTTCCATTTTGTCAAGGCAAGCAGTGCTTCCTTTGCTTCCAATGAGTAGCCGCCCTTTATTATAAGATAGAAAAATCAATTTATGTAAATTATTTCGATAAATTCAAAAATATGGGAAACATGCATGAACTTATCTGTATAATTCGGACTACAAGTAGATATTATTATACCCTAGAATCTAGATGAAATAATGGTCATAGAGTAGGTATGTATGTGTACCAAGTTTGTTAACGCATTTCTAATGCATAGCAATAATGACTGTAGGTAACGCAAAAAGTCTTGGACACCCACGCATAATATTAAAAATTATTTTGATCCATCTGCATGAAAACTGTCCAGTCTGTAGGAAGTTATACTTTGCGAGGGATCCGCAGTTGGCAATTTTAGCTGTCAAAAAATCTAAAAAATTCGATAGCTCTTGAATTTCTCTACGATATTATCTTTCATGAACTTTTTGGGAAAAATCAATATTTGTTATCGAGCAAAGATGGCAAAAAATTGCTTATTGCGTCTACGCTCATAAAGATTGTTGCCGCCCACCACAAGTGCGTTTAAATTGTAAGGAAAAAATTTCCAGTAAATTTCTAAGAAAAAATTACGGCCTTCCCTATATAAGGTCGAGGCATCGTTGATATTATATGGAGCTCTCGGCCTCGGCCTCCAGTAAAATTCTAAGAAAGAATTGTGGCCTTCCCTTCATCGGGTCGAGGTAAAGGTGATTTTGTGTAGAGCGAGGAATTGCTGGCTTACCCTTTGGGCACGTCATCAAGTGCCAAGTCGAGGTATCGTCGAGTCATTGTTCATTTTGTATTCTAGAAAAGCGTTGCATATTTTTGTTCTAGGTGTCCAGACTTTGTATGTTATTAGTTTATTTATGACATTACTATGATGCGGTATTATTTTATAACGGATGACGAAACTGCTGGCCAATATTGCTGATAAAAAGCAGATGTGCTATTGGAAACAAAACGGGGAACGACCGTCCATGGCACTATGTAAAGTTGCATGTTTAGTCGAAGCCGCTAAAAAATAAAACTCACCATAGCTGCAATAAGACAAAACTATACTTTGTGACGTGGCCCGCAATGCCAAGCGGGAAATGGAAGTAAGCCGGATGCAGTTCCGAAAACGTTTTGTGATATGGTTTGGAAGCAATACGTTCTGATACCCAATCCATTTCTTATAATTCATTGATGTCCTAGGACGGGAAAGTATATATGGTGGTTATGTATTAACTTGCATATCTTACCTTTGCATGACTTGTAAGGTGATATGAAGCCTTCCTTTATATATCTTTGGAAGTTGAAAAGAAGCTTTCCTTATTAATTCTTTGGAAGCTGAAAGAAAGCATCCATTATTAAACTTTTTGGGAGGTGAAAGGAAGCATTACTTTCAAATTTTTTGGAAGGTGAAAAGAGTAATCCTTTTAAATTCAGTTGAAGCATCATCCTGCAGTTTCAGAATTGTGAACGGAGCCATTAAGCATGAATTTTCAGGAAGGTTGGAAAGTGAGGGAAACACTCCCTGTTTTACACTGAGAGGTAAAGGGAAGAACTTTTCCTGCAGACATGTCTTCACTTATTCGAATCTCGTACTTAAATGAAAATAATCTTCTAAAATAATGCGGAAATCAGAATACTTCTCATCTGCAGCTGCACGTACATTTCCTTCGTTCATTGTTCTTAGAAAAACAATGAAACTATATAACTCATTTTCGACCTGCACGCACTCCCCCGAACTAGCCTCTGCAAATATAACCGCACAAATTCTATCTCTTTTCGATAACAACATGCATGAATATATCTATTCGATACCTTCTTCAGGTCAAAAATATGACGGATCAATACATTACGCCTGCCTTCCTACTTCTACTTATGCATTCCAGGTAATGTTGATTGTAAGCTTTAACTAAGTCAGGCATTCCCATTTTTCCCGCTGGGTTGCTTGTCACTTTACTATTAGTACACCTGGCAGCCTCTTACTTCCATGTGCTTACAGACTGAGCTACAACACATCCCTCTCCTCCGGGAAAAACTAGTTGGCAGAGGAAATTGATCTGGTGTGTTCATCTAGGGCATCCAATCGAAAGCTGTAGGACTTAAATATTATTAAATTTAATTTCCATTTATGGTTTCTTGTAAACTACGTTTGTACATCGTATTTCTTACAACTACAATTCTTTGTTTTATATCATATATATACAATATACATATACAGCACATATGTATGTGGTTCTATGGCAAATCGCCTATGAATAGCGCCTATAAACTGATGTGCTATCATGGAAGTTAGTTTCTAGAAGACCAGGCTACTTGCAGAGCCAGGATTAGCCCTTATGTATGTATATTGCCTATAATTCCAAAGTTTTCCTTTGTACAGAAGAGCGTATATAGCTGTCCCTAATTGAGGTAACGAAGTCAAGGAATACTTTCGAAATTTAACAGCATTTCGAATGTGATTACTAGACTTAAAAATAAATCTAAAATTATAGTCCTTGGTGATTTCAGCCTTTCCAAACTGATTTGGGAATATGATCTGAATAAATGTTTAATACAAATGATTTCTATTATTAACCATATAGCTTTGTCCTTTTCGAGTTCTATATCATTCTCCCAAATTGAACAATTTAATAAGATACATAATAATAAATTTGTTGATCTAGTCTAGAAATTTTAGTGGTTACGATATAAAAGAATAGTACTTGAATCTATTTCCCTTCTTTCGAATATCGATTCTCACCACCATCCTCTTAATATTTTTATTAATAATAAGAAACCTAAGGTTTTACTAGAAGTGTTTAACAGAAAGATATAAGTATGCTGATTATGAAGAGATTAATTATTTTCTCTCAAGGGTTAAATGGTCATTTTTTGGATCACATAACACTAGAAAGTTGAATTCCATAGACTGCAATTACTGGAAGAGGTGGAGTGTTCGCCCAACATTCGTAGGAAACCCTGTACAGATTACTATTATCTGAGATAAAAGTCATCTTCATATGCTATATAACAACACAGTTGCAGGGTGTTAGGTGAAAGAGTTCCCAAAATCACAAAACCCTTACCACTCAACCCCCCCCCCCCCCACCTTCCGACCAGCTATACAATCTTTTGTTCTTGTCACCGAGATCTATAGCCCTGTGACATAAACCTATCGCAATACAAAACACCATGTATATACAGGGTGTTCCGTAAATGTCTTTAATCCTTTAAGAGGATGAAAGTAGAGGTCCTTTGGGTCAAAAAAGTCTACATACTTTTATATCGAACTCCGCTTGGTTTTCGAGTAAATCGGTAATATCGATTTTCGAGATTTTGCACACCTTTTCAGAGTAATTTCGTTATAAGCTCTATTGTAATTAATGGATTGTGACATTCAGCCCTTTATTTAAAAGAACACATATTGGCCTTTCTAAGAATGTATAATAAGCTATAATTGTGCCTTCAATTGTTAAAAAAAAAAAACAGTTTTCTCTAGAATTTTTTATTTCACCAAAATTTTTGTCGCGCTTCAGTGTACATTTATTCGAAATATCACCATTGCACGAATTTTGCAAAACTATGAAAAAATTTCCGCATTATGTCCCCTTTCCAAAATGTCCTCCCAAAGTGCTATCAACAATAACAATCAAAAGTTATAAGCAAACATTTGGAAGATGTGCCCATCGAGGTAATCTTCAGTTTTTTCGTAGGATTCTATCTCCGCCTACAGTTTTTAACCTACGGCAACCATTTATACGTCATTGTACGGGAATCTTAACTGGCTATTAGATGGGGTACTTTTCTATTTCGAATTTCGAAAATGGACGGGGCAATTTCGAAAAAAATATTTTTTTACCAAACTTGATATTTACGTAGATCTCGTTATTCCGCATCTTCATTTTTGCGGGAGGGGCAAGCTCTGGGAGGGGTGGAAGTTCAAAGTTTCAACTTTAAGCAGCTATATTTGAATAAAAACCACCAAAAATGTCTTTTCCATTTATGAATTTAGGACTTACTTGCTAGAACAATGCTTGGTTGAGAAAATATAGCCGCTTAAAGTTGAAACTTTGAGCTCCCGCCCCTCCCACAGCTAGCCCCTCCCGGAAAAATGAAGATGCCGAATAACGAAATCTACGTAAATATCAAGTTTTGTAAAAAAGTGTTTTTTCGAAATTACCCCCTCCATTTTCGAAATTCGAAATCGAAAAGTACCCTATCTAATAGCCAGTTAAGATTCCCGTACAATGACGTATAAATGGTTGCCGTAGGTTAAAAACTGTAGGAGGAGATAGAATCCTACGAAAAAACTGAAGATTACCTCGATGGGCACATCTTCCAAATGTTGCTTATAACTTTTGATTGTTATTGTTGATAGCACTTAGGGAGGACATTTTGGAAATGGGACATAATGCGCAAATTTTGTCATGGTTTTGCCAAGTTCGTGCAATGGTGATATTTCGAATAAATGTACACTGAAGCGCGACAAAAATTTTGGTGAAATAAAAAATTCTAGAGAAAACTGCTTTTTTTTAACAATTGAAGGCACAATTATAACTTATTATACATTCTTAGAAAGGCCAATATGTGTTCTTTTAAATAAAGGTTTGAATGTCTCAATCCATTAGTTACAATAGAACTTATAACGAAATTACTGTGAAGAGGTAAGCAAAATCTCGAAAATCGATATTATCGATTTACTCGAAAACCCAGCGGAGTTCGATATAAAAGTATCTAGACTTTTTTGACCCAAATGACCTTTACTTTCATCCCCTTAAAGGATTAAAGACATTTACGGAACACCCTGTATAGTTATCGGAATTTTAAGTTTTAACCCAGTGTAGACAGGTGAGTATGCTGACTCTGCCGGACGAAACCTATAGTTACGGTGATGCTTCATTCCTGCCCCCAACCATCTTCTTACCAACAAGTTTTCGTGAGGTAGAGGCAACATACTGATCCATCTAAACAGGGTCAATATAAGAACGAAGTCGAGGTCATATGTTTACCCAACTTTGGAACGTCACACACCCTGAGATTTCATGCTCCAGTAAGTAGTTTCTCATTTCAGTCCTAAGTTTGATTTTGTGAACGCTCTGTAACTCCTGGTTACTAGCATACGAGAACATCAACAGACCAAGCATACCGTGGAAGGTAGCGTGGGCACCAGCCGGCGGTTACTGGCAGTTGGTTTTTCTCCTAAACCAAAAGATTCAATTACTCAAGAGGGATAAAAACGAACAGTGGGACCATAGATATCGAATACCTGGGAAGCAGGAGCACCATGCGGGGTGATAATATCGATGAGTGAGTAAGCGTAGGCCGACAGAATACAGTGCGCGAAGTATCGCAATATACAGGGTGTCGCGTAATTGGTATAATATCCAAATGCTACGGATAGGTCATGCTTAGCCGAGCAAAAAATTGTATGGGTGTGGAACGTTACACCCTATGATAATGATTTCAGCGAAAATAATTGAAAAAGTTAAATAAGTGCCAGAAAGTAGGCAGTTATATTTTGGAAATTATCAGTCACTTTCGCAGGATATACTTACGACGATGTGCAAAATACACAGAAAGGGTTACATTTTGGGATCCGGGTAATATGGATCCGGATCCTGATAGTTTGGATCTGGATTCAGATAGTTCGCATCCAGATCTCAGGAATCGGATAGTTCGCAGTTCCGAGTATCCAGATATAAGCAAATCCGGATCCAATTTTCAGCTCTAGTACCTACATATGTACATGGATGACATCTGTGCTTGGGGCAACATATTTAAAAACAAATCAATAACTAATCGAATATGAGATCGCATCTAAAGAATATATTTTATTTGTATATACCTACTTACTTGCCGTCCGGGTGAAACATGCGCCGTAGGTGTAATATTGTATGTGCAACGACATCAAAATGTACTTTCACTTTCCTCATTGTCAATTCATTATTGATTTCTTTGTATTCCAATTAAAATCTTGTGTTTTGTTTTTCTTTTTTCCACGAATGAAAAGACAAAGAACTGCAAAACGCTGGAAGCTGCTCCCAAAAAGATCGGCGGAAACATATTCAACTAAGAAATTAAATAGTTATAGAAATTAAATATAAATTAAAATTGAGTTCGTGCAACGTTAATTAAAAGAAATGGAGAGACATACACACACACACACACGCCGCGGCGTGAAGGCTTGTATCACTTGACTTCATGAAATGACTAAAAATTTCAGACACTTATAATAAGAATGGACTGAGCGTTCTTGCTTCAAAATGGCACAAATTTTGCACAGACTGTGAAAACGCTTTATTTCATACAATTGTGTAATTTATTATTATGTGTCGAGTGGAAATACTAAAGATGTTATAAAATAGAATTACATTCAATAAAAATTGTTTAGGAAGTTAAACTTGTTTTAAGTAACACAAAAATGAATTTTTTAATATTAGTGAAAATGTGCCACTCTGCGGATTTGATGTCTGTTTTACAATAGGTCAGAGATACCCAGAACATTCTTAAGTGCGATTTACTAAAATCAAAGTTGATGAAATAATAAGTAATTCAAATTCAAATGAGTACACATTCTAGTAATTGGCTTAATTAATTGAGCCTGAAGGAGATTGACGTATAAAAGCAATATATTTGTCTGAATTTTTATGTAAATTCAAATACGTTCCATTCAATACAACCGTACTGTTTCCAAAATTCGATGCAGTTCAACGTACATTTTGGGCTTGAAAGAGACAAACAGATTTTAAAAATTGTTGGACTATAGGAGTTAGATAGGATGGCTTAGTCCATTCTTATTATATGTCAGTGCATTTGCTGTGAAAAATCGTTAAGCCCAAACTGTTACACTATCTGCCTACCTTTCATGAAGTGCCTAGACTTTTCATGAACTGCTCAGTTACATCAAGTGTCTACGACATATATATACTGTTACGAACGTGGCTTTAGTTCGTTATTTAAAACACAGTATTAAAGATATAATTCAAAATTTCTTTCTTTATTTCGCTTTACTGTTTAATTTCACAATTCAAAAACAATTATCAAATCAACTCTTTATTTATTGCTAGTACTGCACTTCCAATTATCGCAAACCAAATACTTTGTCTCGTTCACTTCACTGTCTGTCCAACAGATGTCGCTTGTGTCACTTTGTTGCTGGTAACAATACTTTCCCGTATCGACATGATTGCTGGTTAAAGCGTTCTCCGTGTTCCTTATGGTGGCTTTGTAATCAAGGAAATAAGCTACTTGGGACCTACTTGTTTAAAGCTGTTGGTTTCCAGTTTGGATTTTCCAATTGCTGAATAGTGGATAACACGGACTATCTGGCAAGCACGCGTAGCTTACACACTAAGCACTAAATTAGATGCCAGCAGTTATGAAATCGAACGGCACAATGCTATAATAAAAAAAAAACAAATAGAGATCACATTATACTGAAGCGATGCTCCAACCGATAGCAACAGCTTGATGTGTACTGATATGAGGAATATTGCTAGGTATACGTCTGCCTAATTCAATGAATTCTTAGACTGATTTCCCATGGCCGCCATGTCAGTTCGCCTTCAAATGTGCGGCAGGAGCGTGCGCGAATTGCCACATGGGCCCGAGTGAGTGTTTCATTCCGTCATATAAAATTGGTTGCAAAAACAAAAGCAATCTCATCATGCAGCATTTTAAAATGACAGTTCAATCAAAACTAGCATCATGCCGCAAATCAGTTTCGGCCAGCACGCACTCTGGACAGTGTAATAGGCGCAGCTAGACCCAGCGACGGCGACACTAAAAAGAAAAATAGAAACGAATTAATAACAATTCTGGCAAGATACTTAGATACCTCAAAATCTGGCATAAACACCAGGATAAATTCAACGACTTCCCTCGTCGATTCTAAGTTACAGCGCCACACTAATCAACTACTGAAATGATTAAAATAAGACATGAATTATTTTAAAGGTTAACAATGAATTAATTAAAACACTAAAAACTAATTATACTTTATATATGCCTATATATATCTTATATACATATAGTTATCGATATTAGTACGTCCTATTTCCATGGGAGATTGGGCGCGACTTGCGCATTACAAATTTTTTTTGGATCACTCAGCAAATAGTGCTGACTCAAACTGCGATCCTTGGTCTGTCATTATTGATTTGAGTACCCGCATCGAAATATCGAGTTTTGACAAAGAATATCAACTATGGTTATAGCAGAAATGTCAGTTAATCAATCGATGACAGTGAGGCAATACCTAAAGCCATGTGAGGCAGGTAACGGTCCTGTTACTTAATGCGGTCCTCCAAATGAATGACTTGAATGTGATCTGAAGATCGGTGAAAAGTTCGCAAGGGACCTTTTTCCCGTGGTGAAAAATATTTCTGTGCTGAAAAGCTAAGCGCGCGAATTACGAGCATAACCGAGTCTACACAGTCAACTTAAAATCTTCATATCCAAATTCCAAACTTTGCAATTCAGCACATAAATCATAAAATTGCTCCCAAGCATTCCAGTAAAAATACGCTTAGCTTCCTGTGCCCCAGACACTCTCCTCACGACCAGGACATTAAAAGTCAAGTTCTTGATTGTATTCAATCCTGTCTGGTGCATTTTAGTGGCGAAATTGTCCTCGGAGGTGATTTCAGCTGCACGCTGAGTCCCTAAATGGATCGGCATTCCTGAGTTCAGTTCAACTCTGTCAATGCTACTCGATTGAGGAATTTTGTCAGACTTGCGAAATATACATGGAAGAACATTTCGTTCGTGTTACTCATGAAGTGTCTTCCGTTAGCGGTCATCTTATTGTAGTGGCAACCAGCATTCTAGTTGAAAGATGAACTGAATACTGGATATTCAACAACTATTTGCTGAATTTCAGTTCATCAATGGGTTCATTGAATTCTGGCACGATTGGTAACAGAGGAAAGCTGATTTTCCTTTGCGTAGTCAATGGTGGGATGTTGTAAAGCTCCAAATTCGATATTTTATCGAAACGAATTTCAATAGAAGTGGGTATCAAGCTTCTAGCTTTTCGGCTCAAGTATCTCGGGTGGCAGCTCTTCTCCCAACTCAGCCGGAGTTAATTCTTTATGTTAACAGAATAAAGGAACGCTTGGCAATACAAACTTACAAGCACAGCTTGGCTGATGGAAGGCGATTCTCCAACCGAGTACTTCTTCCAGGCAACGTAATGCTTGTACTGCTTCTTGTGAGGTCGAATCGATAATTGATGAATCTGGACAAGTCCTCAACGAACAACATCTATCAGAATATATTCAAGACTACTGCAGTAGTCTCTATTCTGTATCGACGTCGACAGCTCGATCACTCATGAATTTCTAGAGAATATTCCCACTTTTTATGAAGAGAGTAAGTAAGGAGCTTCTGGATGCAGTGATCACATTGGAGGATATGATAGCTGCGAAAAAAGATCCTAAGGCGACACATTTCACCTGGTTAAGACGGCTTGACTAAAGAATTCTTCATTCGTTTCAGGAATTAATTAATTCCTGATATTTTGGAAGTCTCTAATGCGGCGGTTGAGACATATTCAGACTTTCTTACTAGTTGGCGGAGGTCTGTTATGCGCTGGATTCCAAAGAATGGAGATTTGCAGAGGATGGGGAACTGGAGGTCAGTAAACCTATGCAATGTAGACTACTACAAAATCGTCTACCAAACTTTAGGAGCGATACTCCGCTGAGTGATTGCTTTAGTAATACACCCGGAACAGTCCTATTGTGCGCCTGGTCGTAGTATCTACGACAAAATAGCGGTAGCCAGGCATTTGTTTGCCTACCATGAACACATAGGTACACAAATGGCCAGGATTTCACTACACCAACAAAAGGCTTTTCATAGCGTCTCGCACGAGTATCTCTAGACTACTCGCGAGTCATTTGTATTTCCGCCCAGGTGGCTCGATATCGTCGGGAAACTATATAGAAATTCAGCGATTTTGATTAAGCATCGAGGAAAAGGTCTGCCTCCTATCTCGTTTCATCGAGGTAGCAGACAAGGCTGTACATTGTCAGTATGCTTTACGATCTTTCGTTGGAGCCGCTCCTGGTGAACCGTCGTCGAATGCTTGGACAATATTCAGTTTATCTACCACATACTAATGTTAGGCCTCTTATGTTGGCATATGTTGATGACCTTTCTATTTTCGTGACAAAATATCTAGGTTTTCTGATCGCTCGTGCTGTTTTCGAACTGTACGAACATATTGCGGGCGCTACAGTCAATCTTAGAAAGAGTCAAGGCTTGTGGTGTGGAAGGTGGAGAGATCGTACAGATACTCCACTGAACATCCAAAGGACTAGTACTTGCCTGAAGTATTTAGGTGTGTATATCGGACGCGAGAGTAAATCAAATAATAGGCGCATTGCTCTGGAGAAAATCTTTGGTTGTGAAATCAAGGTGTCTCTAAGTGCTTGCATTCCAAAAAGTGTTTTGCCAGAGAGACGCCTTGATTTCTCAACTGTAGGTGACCTGGGGCAGAATCAGGCCGCATTTAATCTTAAGTGGAATGCTTTAAGGTACACGCAATTAGCTAATCAGCCAATCAGGTTTAATCCTGAATTAATAGATTCAGTGTTCAGTAATGCTCGGGGTTTTGAAGCTGACACGCATACACTGACAGTTCTCGGAGATTTTATTGATATCTCTGGAAACTGTCGAATGAACACTAACACTTCACAACTACACGACCTGGCTGCTTCTGCGCGGGAGAGATTTCGCCAACTTGGGACCAGTGACCCTGGCACTAAGTTGCAAGATGCTTTCGTTCTGAGCAGACCACCTCAAACACCTTTTAGCACACTTCCAACACGTGTGCTCTGTGACGTGCTCATGTCAGTAAGACCTCCGGAGTATACAGGATACAACAGATGGCGAACACACCTCGGGGTAAATATGGGCGTGATGGAAAGGATAACTTGCAGTGTAGTCTATAGTTATCCTTCTAATTAAGAAGATGCTGATGTAGCATTCAAATTGTTGCATCACAGCCTCATGCATATCAATCAGCTGTCACATATCGACCGGCGGGTTCGGAGGATCTGCACAATTTGTGCTGGTGAAGGCACCCTGTTTCGCAGGTTCTTCACTTGCCCGGCTGCGCAATATCTAATGGAACTCGTGCGCGATATGTGTCAGTTGATCCACCAGAATTTCGGCATTACTAGAACTAGGCTTGTAGTCGGGTGAACTGTTAGATTAGCTTTGTGCTTGCACTGGCCAAATCTACAATTCACTTGTAGTACATGAGAGTCGAAGATGGGAATCAGAACACTGACCCACAACAGTACGCACAAGCACTTAAGCGCAACTTTGTTGACAGATTGAAAAGACGTTAACGTCTTGAATATCTGGCACCGAACGTAGACACGGCGAGTCCTTGTCTTTCGCTGGTGAGAACAGGCCACAGCATTTGCAACACTATTCCACGACGCTTCTCCTCGCCTTGGAACTATTGCAAGAGCTGTGGGAAGGACAAATGCTCTGTTAGAGATGTTCAGCTGGAGGGATTATGGAGGCATAAAAAATTGTTGGAAATTCGTTCGTTCAGATAATTTTTTTCATTAAATTATTTTGGAATTTCTTGGAACTGCCACTTACCCAAATGTCAAAATTGGGCCTTTTAATTTTTTTGTTTATCCTTTAGATCCTTTTTAAAATTCTTGTGCCCGTTTTTTTAATCTCTTTTGAGAATTTTGTGACATTTTGTTTTCTATTGTTGTTTTAATTGTTTTTAATTGTCCCTATTGACCGTTTATAATTTTAGTCTAGTTTAGCTATTATCTGTTTCTACGATTATGTGCCTTTTGCCAATTAGTTTTAAGGAATATTTAAAGGAGCCAAATTAAAGAGACCATATAAATAAAAGAAAAAATATATATATATATTTTTGTTTTGTAATAATTATAAAGATCTTTGTTGATAGTTGGCCAGAAATATTTTTCAATTACCATTTTGTTTTCTGGAATCTTTGAAAATACATATATGGCCTGGATTTAGAAGAAGAGATTTCGTAAAACAATTTGACAACATTGTGACAAAATTTTTGGAAGTCTGTATCTCCGGTTTGCATTTCCGAAATGTTCTCGAAATTGACTGAGCCCATCAGATATATTTCATCAATTCTTGAAAACGCACGTTATCTCTTCCGGGTGCATGTCTGATGTCTGTTTTGAATTTTCCCACGTTGTAACCGGCTAGCCAGTCATGTTCTACCTCTGAGCGTAGCCGCTTCCCGACCTTCGAACTCAACGAGACAGATGGCTTGCTATGGCTACTTTATGTCCCTTTTAAACTTGGTATTTAGGGACAATGGGAGTTGACCTTTAGATGAGCACGGTACAGGCTTCTGCCGGCTCAAGCTCAGGGCTTGGGTAGGTTATTTGCTCTCCGATCAACTACCAATTGCTGTACCTTTGGAAGACAGGAAGAAATAGACAAAACTAAGACCAAAAAAAGAAAAAAAAAGAAAAAAAGGCTTGAAGATAGAAAAGGTGACACCAATTAGAATGATGGGTCACCCTGGGCTACTTGCATCACCCACCACTGCCCTCTTCATACTCCTAGGTGAGCCTGCCAGTTACTTTATCCTCCCGGCATCTCGAGCTTCCCCAAAACCCCAACCAAACCCGACACCAAACGAAAACATGAAACTTAGCACATGGCCATTATTATTTATTTATTTCCCCGAACAAGCACAGAAGTATAAATGGTCACACATTTAGTCAAACATGTAATATATGGGTATATGTAGATCAATTCATGAACCATAAGCGGGTATATAGGTATAGATATATTAAGAAGAAAAAAAAACATTAAGTTACTGCACTGTCCTATATATTAATAATCATGACGCGTATATATAGATATAAAGAAAAAAAACTACGTCACTATACTAGCGTATATATTAATATTCAAGCTAATACGTGAGTATGTATATATGTATAAGTATATGTCAAAGAAACATAAAAAAAAAGAAGAAAAAAATCGCTGTGAAAGAATTCGCTAATCCAAATTAACCCTTACATTAGTGCACTATTCTAGGAATCTAAAATAAAAAAAAAAACAAAAAAAATAAAGATCGCTAAGTGGAAGTATGATGGTAGCTTACATGTATACAAATATATACATAACTACTAACTATCCGGAAATACTTCGCAAAACAAAAAAACTACTTCATTATAATATAATATTCCGCAAAACAAAAAAAAACTACGTTAATATACTAATGTACTAATATAGATTCCTATGGAGAAAAGAAAAAAAAGTTGACATAAACGAACAGAAGAAGAAATACAGAATTAGTCTATAACCCCGAGAAGACAAGGAGAAGAAAAAAAACAACACAATCTACTCACATTACAATTAATTTGTCGTAAATGTACTTACTTGTCAATCTCCCGGCGATGAAGCGCTTCAGCGGCCTGGTGATTAACGCTTCGAAAACAAAACAACAACAAAGAATACGGACAAAAAAAGATAAGAAATTACTCCTTCTTGCTCTTGGGTTTCTTTTTTTTTTTTTTTCTTTTTCTCCTATCAGTAGATTTTGCTGGTTTGTCCTCCGTTCCGCTATCAAGCTCCGACGATGATTTTGGATGGTGTTTAACCCCAAGGAAATCTTTGGGCGCTCTAGAAGGCGCCAGGTTCGGCCCTATCGATGCTGCGCAAACTTCACTGGTCGATTTCTGTACTTTTTTTTTTTGTTACTTTGTCCTTTCCCTCCGGCACAGATCCACACCGTGCAGGCCAAAGACTGTCACCTGATATCTATGCTCGAAGCCAACAGAAAGAAGAAACCTCACTAAATACATTTTCCCCGGCAATGAGCAAGTAATCACAACTCACCTTAAATTTATCCAAAATTCCCTTCTTTGAGGGCAGAAAAAGGAGCTTATGCCGTCACTCAGTAACTATCGAGTCACATCCACAAACAAATTTATAGAGAAAAAAAATGTAAACTTCTCGTATAAACGTTTCAATATTTCCGGCATGCACGCACAATTGCTCGATGCCTGGTCTTTATTTAACGAAATAATATAGTCACTTCTACTTCTGATTTGATTTTTTTTTCAAATTCTGTAAGGGCACACAAGACACGAAAAACAAAACACAAAACTGAGCGAACTCCCGCGGAAGATCTTTCTTCCATCGATTTGCTTTACAATGTGGGGTTTCGATCGCCACATAGCGAAAAAACGATGTGAGGGAAAATTACCCAAGTGCATTGCACCTTATCGGTCAGCACCTTTATTGGGGTGATCGGAAATGCTCGAATTACATTTCTAGTTTTTGTTTAAAAAAAACGTTAAGCGTGCGATTTATTTTATTGAGTGTTTCGAGCTTAATTTCCGCTTGGACTCAATTTATTGCCTTTTCCTTGCAAAGAAGAAATAAAATTTTTCTTTCCCATGTGCATTTGCAGCAAAAAGAAGAAATTCCTTGGACGTTTAACCAGTCTGAATTTGAAACAAAAATGAGCTGCACAATGCTGAGGGAATAAGCCCTCGTACCCCAAGAGGAGATATTCTTTACTTGCAACAAAAAAAAATTATAGCCGTTACAGGACAGGTTCGGAAGTTCCCATTCCAAAGAAGAATTCTCCGAGGCTGAGAGAAGACTACGGCTGTAGTCCAATCCTATAAATAAGGCCCAACGCGGGGATGCCCCACACCCTGAGATCAAAGAGTCTTATGCTCTACCGACTGATCTAGCCGGGCATATGTCTTACGAAAGATGATATTGATACCCTGTAAGATATAAGAAGATAGATTTTTGCTAGAAAATCTTAGTAAGCTATTCCTGAATCTTTATTCAAGAGACAAAGTAAACACAAATGTATCAAAGGTATGGTGAGAATGATTTAGAATATTTGATTATGATATGGGATGTTACTGGCGAATGTTGCTTCCGTGATAGACGCCAATAAACTTACCATCCATATTTTCCACTTCATAGTGAACGTTACCATTTTTTTTCGTATGGGAGCCTTGATGAACTTGTTGGCAAGTTTGGCCGCGAACTTGTCTGCGGCTTGTCTGTACGAAGTTCCGGACATATACAGTTTGTCGTGGTTTGAACGTGATCTGCCGCGCTCGAAGGTTATAGGTGTGAGCGTTTCTCTGGTATGCTTCCTGGAGATGGTCTTTCACTCGCTCGTGTACTAGTGGAAGTCTGTAGTTACTAGGTAATACTTCGAAGTTACCTTCTGCCAAGCCATCATTTTGGCGGAGAAGATCGTGTGTACCTCCATGTAAGATCATGTGATATCCGTAAAGTAGGAAATAAGGGGAAAATTTGGTTGACTGATGCGTTGCGTTACGCAAAGCACAAGCGACATCTCTTAGCTGGGAATCCCAGTTGGTATGTTCTTCTTGCACATACGACATAATTGCTGCTACGATAGAGCGATTAACTCCTTCTGCAGCATTCGACTGTGGCGAATATCCTGCAGTCTTTGTGTGGCGAATGCCGAAACGTTCTATCATGCGAGCAAAATCTGTTGAGATAAATTGTGGCCCATTATCAGTATGTATAATATCGGGTACCCCGTAACAGTGAAATATATTTTGCTCCAGATGTTTAGTTTTAGCTTGGGGAAAAGCTTTTAGTAGTACAAATTTGGTAAACTGGTCGACGAAGACTAGGATGGTGGTATTCCCGCGTTTACTTCTTGGAAGGGGTCCAATATAGTCAATATGCAATCTCTGCCATGGCCTTTCTACCTCAATCTGGTTTCCCATTTTGGGCCTTAGCCTGCAATTTGGAGCTGTGGTTTGTTTGCAGACATCGCATTGTAAGATATAGGCGCGGACTTGTTGCCGCATGCCTGGCCAGAAATAGTATCTTCGCAGTCTGTCGAGGGTTTTATGGATTCCGCCATTAGCTGCAGTGGAGCTCTCGTGATCCCTACTAATTAAATCTTTGGTCAGCCCTTGAAGAATCCAGAGTTTCCAACTGGGGATATCGGATAGATCGTTATCACCACCGCCCTCAATACGAATGAAAATGTGCAGTTCAGTGACTTGCAGGTTAGGATACTGAGCTGGTGTAGCAGAGATTTTGTCTTTCCAACCCACGTAAGCAGGATCAGAGAAATGTACTGATTTTAGGTCTACCAGGTAATCTAGCTTGCTCAGGTCAGAGATAGTCGCCTCTGCTGAATCAAGATACATTCGAGATAATGCATCCGGCACTACATTTTGACTTCCTTTTACGTGCTCAATCACGAAATCGAACGACTTTAGTTTTAAGCTCCATCGTGCAAGTCGACCCGTAAGTTCTTTTTGAGTCATTAACCATTTCAAACTCTGGTGGTCGGTGATGATTGTAAAGTGGAAGCCTTCGATGTATGCTCTAAACTTCTTTACGCTCAATACCGCAGCGAAGCATTCTAGTTCAGTGATACTATAATTTCTCTGGGCTGGATTCAACTTTTGGGACATAAATGCAATTGGCCTTTCGGAATCATCCTCCGACTTTTGAAATAAGAAACTGCCAACTCCCATAGTGCTGGCATCACATCTTATATAGAAGGGCTTCGTATAATCTGGATTAGCTAGCAGTGAGGCCGAACATAAGTGTTCTTTTAGTTGTTTAAAGGCTTCTTGAGCCTCCGGAGTCCACTGAAACTTCGCACCCTTCTTCAGAAGCTCTGTGATCGGAGCAGCGATGCTCGAAAAGTTTAGGATAAATTTCCTGTACCATCCAGCCCTACCAAATAGTCTGCGTGTTTGCCGGACTGTTGATGGGCTAGGAAAATTTACAATCGCAGACACTTAGCCAAGGTATTTAATTTCTCGAAGAACGAACTTACTCTTCTGAACGTTTATGGTCAGTCCTGCCGGGCGAAGCAGGGAAGCGACCTCCCTAAGTAAGTCCAAATGTTCGTCGAACGTAGTGGAAGTAATGAGTAAGTCATCTAAGTAGACGAATACTCGATTCCAGGAACTGTGAATGCAGTCTTATCACGAGCGGACTCTGCGAGTGGTATCTGCCAGAATGCGTCTTTCAGATGTAAGCTTGAGATATATCTGGTTTCCCGGAGGCGACCTAAGAGTCCATCTATCAATGGAAGTGGATAAGCATCTTTTTTGGTAACAGAATTTACCTTGCCAGAATTTAAACATAGTCGCACCTTCCCATTAGATTTTTTTACGAGAACCACTGGAGAGCTCCAGGAGCTCTGACTCACTTCGATAACGTCCATGGCGAACATTCGGTCCAGTTCCTCATATAACAGCTTTTGAACCGCTGGGGATACCGGATAGTGACGCTGATTTATTGGTGGAGTATCCCCTACGTCGATGTTGTGGTCCAACAGCTTTGTACGGCCGAGGCCATGCTTCGAAATGGATGGAAATTGATGTTTGAGGGCATACCAGTTGGGCATTTTGCTCTAGCGTGAGGGTGTGTTGCGGGGGATGGATTTTCGTGGTTTTATCAATATCCAGGGAGTCTATTACAGCATGGGTAATGCCAAAAGCATCCCAAAAATCAATTCCTAAATAAAGTTCCTGTTGTAAGCTGGGCACTAAGTGAAAATGGATGGTTTCTCTTTTCTCAGCATAACGGACGGGCAACTTTATGTGACCAATGATAGAATTCCGTGAGCCATCCGCTGTACGAACATAAGAATGATTCTGGTTGTAACTAAGATTATTCTTATGCAAAAAATCTAGAGATTGATTTCCCAATATGCTCACAGAAGCTCCACTATCGAGCAGACCAACTATATTTTCTTCAGCTATTTTTACTATGACGTATGGACGATGGTCTTCTCCATCACGCTGAATAGCGGCGGATACTGCTTTACAAGCAGTTTTTTGGATTTCCAGTACTTCCGAGATCTAAGCTGACGCCGCCGACGTCGAATCGATGCGATATATCAATAGCGAGCGGATTCCTCAGGAGTTGTTTTGCGTGTGTCTATGTATGATTGGAGAGTTTGGGTTGATTGGGTTGATGCTAAGTGGTAAAGGGATGAAGTGGGTAGCAATCTCGATAAAGCATGCCCATCTTCTAACGATGAGTTGCAGGCTCGGTATTGGTGGCTACTTCCACTCTCCTGGGACTGGGGTAACTGATCGTATGGCCCGAACGCATGGCCCCAGCTCGTTCTGCGTTCGGGGTCTTGTTTACCGCACGGCCTAAACAGGTCCCACAGTTTGGCTTCAGCACGTCAGGACGTCCGCAACCGTAACAGAATATCCCAGGATGACCCATTGAACAGTTTTGATATCTGTGGCCTAAGTCTCGGCAGTTCCAAGATATATCAAACGAAGCGCGGTTAGCAGTGTTTCTCCTTAGCACTGGGGTAATCGCTACTACTTGTGGGTCAATGTCAGTATCAACGTAGTCTGACAAGGGTATTACCTCCTCTAGCTCTTCGATCTGCGCTTTATTTCGGAAAATGCGAGCCATAGTCAACTGACGAGGGTCGTGCCCAGATCTAGCCCACAATTTTTCTAGCCTCTGGCAGATAATTCTCACCTTTTCCGTTGATCTGAATATTGTCATGGTAGTGGCACTCTGCAGAGCTGGGTCCATGTTTTCTCGGACAATTTCGAGCAGCTATCTGTCAAGAAATTATTGAACGTTTCTTTTGGGCGTTGTCTTCTTGTTTCAATGACCCTTCGCGTTTCTCTTTCTGAGACATAGCTCCCGAATCGCTCGAGTAGGGCTGTCTTCATACCCTGCCAGCTCGTATCGGGATATTTCCGGATGTAAACCCAGAACCAGCTTTCAGCCGTACCTGAGGAAATTAGGCAAAATGCCAATTAAACGATCCAGCGGATAGTTGTCGTCCTTGGAAAGCATTTCTAGTCGGAAGACAAATTCGATGACGTCAAGTCCGTCTGGGGACCCGTTAAAAGATATCTTCCATTTCGGTAGTCTTGGCTGCCAATGAAGAGAGCTTGAAGTTTCTGGGCGGCCACTATACTGACGATGGGCATTGGGTTGATTCCCGCTAGGGTTGCTTCCATGATTTTGTTCAGTAGGGAAACGAGTTGTTAACAAGGGATCACTCTGATTGCCCATGCGCGGCGTCAGGGTTGTATAATTAAATGGATTCGTTGTTGTGCTAAAAAACTGATTAGGAGACCTTCCTAGATCCCCAGCTGTATTCCCGATTATCGACAGAGATGGAAGTGTCAAACTTTTAGGAAACTGAATACGTCGACGTACTGCACCTGTTCCAACATTCGCGGCCTCAGCTCCTTCAAGGAGGAATCTTAATTTTCATGAATTCCTTAATAAGCTCGGATAGAGCCGATACTTGTTCAGTGGCCTCTTGGGAATTATCTGATGATGAGCTAGCTAAGCGTATAGCACGCCCACTTAGGTGACTCAATCGACCTTTCACGCGTTGATAGTTGTCATAAGTTTCGACTTTATTCTCTTTAATTAGCCGAGTTAGCAAGTCGAGCTGTACTTTACAAATCTCAAGCTCACTTCCCGCTCGGAAGAATCATGCATAACCGTTGGTGCTCGACCAGGAAACGATGCCTCTAAATCCAATAATTCTCTAAGTTTGGTAGAGGCTTCGGGATCAGTTATATCTAGGACCCTGACCTTATACTCAACATTGCGTTCGTCTACTAATAGGAATTTGCGATCCATTATTAGTAAATGCTAAAGGTAAACGAGTTACGGATATGAATATATATATTGGGCTATGAGCTGAATAAAGATATTTAGGCTATCAGGGAATGCAATTGACGATAATGAAAAAAAAAAATAATATATATATATATATATATATACTATATACTAAAAAAAAAACTAAAAGAAGTAAGATAAAGCAATAATGTATTCGTTGTTTTGACTGTATAAAGATTGTCTAATCTTGTTAACATACAGCTATAAGGGGACTATAACTGGACAGAATAACCAATAAAGACCAAAGATATACATATAGCAAAGAACAAGGAGAATATAAAGTATATATGTATATAATATAGAATATATAAAATACTTCGAACCTAGTAGGATCGAACACCTAAGTATAATTAATTAGAAATAAAGACGAACCAGTATATTATGAAATAACAGAATTATTATTGCAGATTCTGAGCCAATAAAATAGATACCCTGACTCTTCAGCCTCCAACAAAACGTGTACTGGTATATTTATATATTTATATGTCTATAAAAAAAATTCGATAAAATAAAAAGATTTTTCTGAATTGAATACTGGTTAATATTTCTTCGTTTGGTGACACGGTTCATTTAGTTCAGGTTTTAAGGGTTTGATGAGTCAGTGGCGAGTGGTCCAAGGTTTCTCCTATGTAAGTAAAAAGATTCTATAATCGCTATCATCTCCACCAGCGGGCTAATAGAGAATACTGCTCATTCTAACAGCCCGCCATGTGGAGTAAGCGATTGGATAATTTGTTTTTCCAGAAATAAATATTTAACAAACGACAACACATATCAAACCTCAAGCAGGAAAACCTTCAAAGGTCGCATATCAACTACTTGGCGGTAATGTTGTCGACAATCAAAATATAAAAAAAAGGTATATAAGTGAAAAATACGAATAGCCTTCTCTAACATGGTTTATAAAAAATCACTAAGAGTCGCTAATACCAATCGAATATAAGGGCGAAACCTGCAGTGAGGAATATCCTAACCACTTAGCGAAAGCATTGACACGAGCACTTAAGAATGCAAAAGTGTTAAAGAAGCCAGAGTTAATCTATAAACGAACAACTTAATAGATTGACGCAGTGTTTATATCTCAACTCGTAAAAATAAACATCAACAAAAAAAAAACATTCGTTTATAAGTTGTAGAAAATTATGCTTGCTTGAGCGCCATATTTGTAACCGGCTAGCCAGTCATGTTCTACCTCTGAGCATTGCCGCTTCCCGACCTTCGAACTCAACGAGACAGATGGCTTGCTATGGCTACTTTATGTCCCTTTTAAAGTTGGTATTGAGGGACAATCGGAGTTGACCTTTAGATGAGCACGGTACAGGCTTCTGCCGGCTCAAGCTCCGGAACTACCAGACCACTTTTTCCATACACACACACACACACACACACACACACACACACACACACACACACACACACACACACACACACACACACACACACACACACACACACACACACACACACACACACACACACACACACACACATATATATACACACACACACACACACACACACACACACACACACACACACACACACACACACACACACACACACACACACACACACACACACACACACACACACACACACACACACACACACACACACACACACACACACACACACACACACACACACACACACACACACACACAAACACACACACACACACACACACACACACACACACACACACACACACACACACACCACGTCATACTAAAAGATTTTCTACCAGGCGATATTCAGTACCATGTTATTAAATTAACAACAACAACAACAACTAACGTAGGTAGATATGATGACCTAGGTATGAAATAGCCTAATTTTTGATCTTCAGGTGTGATGCTTCTAGTTTTATTCATTGCATAAACAATTCGTACAGCCGAATAATGTAAACAAACAAATTCGCAGTCGAATAATGTAAACAAAATTCTCACAGAGCCGAGAAAGTAAACAAATTTATGAAGGATTCTCAATAGCTGAAAAAAAAACAATAACTAATATGTTGTCTTAGATGAGTAGTTATAATTGAAAATTTCTTTTGATGAAAAAAAAACAACTGCGGATTAAAAAGCCGAGAGTGATCATGATATCTAAAAATAGATCACGGCTGCTTGTAAGAAGTAGTGGAAATTAAAGCCTCGGTGGACAGGTGGCTGGTAATTTGATACCGCCAAGTAAAGTAAACAATGGTTTTTGTATCTAGGAGTGTGTATTGAAAAGTCGTTAGTTGTATGAAAAATTGTTTTTTATTTTAAAGTTTCTTTTCACAAAAATTTGTTTTTATTTCCAATAAAATTTCTTATTATAAAAGTATTTCTTATAGCACATTGTCCAATATGAACTTGGCAAGATGGCGCATTTGTGTTAATCTCTATTAGTTTTCCACAGTTGTATTCATCTTCAACGTTAATAATGATTTCACCCTCTCCAACTATCTTCTGCACCCAATGAACTTTTTCAGCTCCCTTTACATATACGGTTTTGTTTCGAAGCAGTGGTTCAACTATAGTGTACAGCTTGTGATACGGTATGTAGCCATCATCCCAGCGGAATCTATGAAAATTGTGTTGAAGCCATTTTACTTGTCTCTTTTTTGCTGAAGTCAAATCTTTGTATCTGAACGGTGGTTGAAATATAAAGTGCTGCATCTGGTTTTCATTGTTTAAAATTGCCAGTTCTTTAGTGATGAATTCATTGAGATTTGTTTTGAATCCTTGAATGTCTACGATGACAGCCATCTTTTTAATTTAACTTTCTAACTTCACTTGTCAGCGGACTGTATTCCACTATTCGATCGTGTAGAAGCAGGCAATATGCTGTTGTATTAGCCAGTATATTTTCAGATGTTTTGAATTCTAGCCTTATGTCAACAGGTCCAGTTTTTATTGTTTCATTTTGATGTGAGCAATCAATGGCAGCGATCGGAGCATCGGTTTTGAACTTCTCCCATGTGAGAAACGGCTGATACTGATGACTATAATATGATTGTGTAAACTTTATATACATCTCATACAGCAATGCGTATCTATTCAAATCAAATTTCAAATTCAAATCATCATAGGGATATGATTCTGAGTTCAAATGAACTGTAACATCGGTGAGTTTGCAGTGATCAAACTTGCTTGCATCTTTGGTTTTATCGTTCCTTCGATCCGTTTGTAATGCTAAGATGATAAATCGAGGTTTCTCCAGTTGAGTGGAAGTCTTAACTGACCAGGTTTGATGCGTGGATTCCGGTAGTACTGGATACTCATATATGTCCCAGCTGCGGAATGGTATTTGTATCGGGCGACCTCTCCCGATAATTTTAAATAGTTGCAGCTTTTCATCATCGGATACTGTAACATGCGGAATGCTCCATTGAAGTTTGGTAATTTCAATTTTTACCACATCAGTGGGTGATATAATAGCATTATCGTCTGTCCTGCTCCGGATCAATATCAGTTCATGTTTGGAATTTATCAGAATTTTCTTGTAATCTTCAGCGAATCCCAATAAATATTTCAGAGGTACACAATAGTTAAACAGTCCATTGGCAGGTATAACGGATGAATCTGGTGACCAGCTGCCGTTGAGTAGTATCCTGCTTACATTTGCATTTAGCGATACGTAGTTTTTTAATGTTGTCGCAATCCCAAGATTTCTTGTACGATCGATTTCCACTGCATTCAATTCATAGCGTATTTCCTCAAAAAGAAATGGTAGAGCGTTGTTAGCTAATTTTGCAGTTGCTGAAACGGTTCCATCCAGCTTTGTTAGAGATCCCTCAATGTAAAGAAAACTCCTGCTGGGTAGAAGATTCAAGTCCTGATGTTGTACAGAGATACGGATTTCATCGCTGTTTTTAAATGATGTTAGAAATGGTGAATAGGAGTGATGTTCAAATTTAGTAACACTGTTATCAAAGCGAGCATCTGGTGCAATATCTAGTATTCCTTTATTCATTGTTTCAACGTTAAGCCTATCGATTGTAAATATGCTGTATTTGCAGGTGTTAATATAGGTCTTGATCGCTTCAAGGTTGTCCGCTGACTAATGATCTTGTCTGCTCCGAACTCGTATTTATCATTATTGTATATCAACATGCTGTGGCTTCAAATGTAACCTGATGGTTATAGTCTCTCCTCTGAAGTTGATTAAGTCACCGTCTTGGTCAAGGAGCTTCAATGTTAGAGAACTTATACGTTTGGTGTTAGGCAAATAGATTACATTTTTGGGTACCTCCACTATTTTATACCCAGGCCCCACGTTCGGTGAAAACTCGTGGAGAGTGTGTACTTGTGTGTTGTTGAAGAATGATCCTGATATAATATTACATTCGATGCGTATAGTATTTACTTTAATGATGTTGACTGGCAACTCTGATGTATGCACTATATTAGCAGATAAGTTTCTTTTACTGAATCCTAGCAGAGGAGCTATGGATCTCTGCTTTTCAAAATGTATTTCTTCAGTTGCCTTAACTTCACTCTTCAATGTATTATTGTTAGCCTTTATTGTAACCTTTATCCTTCTCCCTTCTTTATCCAAGTATCCTTGTACATATTTTGCTACATCATCAATCTCATAGGATCCAACAGGTATCTCAACAACCTCATTCCCTACATGAACCAGATTATTGCTCACATCAATATTTGGTATTGAGTTGTATGTTTGAAAATCAATTAATCCACAAACATAATCAGTTGCTAGCTCCAGCGGAGGAAAGTACTCAGCACTGAGTAGAGATGAATTTCCCGTGAGAGTAAGTGTTAATGACATGGCGGTTGATAATGAACTGTCACAATTTCAATATAGATACATTTATTTATAGATAATAATTAATGGCTATAACAATTATATAAAAACTCTAAACATAAGTGACCGCAAATTACTGCATCATAGTTCTGATAAGAACTGTAGTTGTACGTAATATTACTACCCAAGTAGTTTATGATCTCCCTTGGTGGTTGGGGATTACCAAAGCTATCAAAGTATTCGATGTTATCACCTTTCTTGTAGTACGCTACCCAGTCTGTACCTGCTCCAGTTGAGATGTCCAAGTTAACAATACCGCTTTCTCGCTTCCATGGCTTTTTAGGAAGATTATCACGCATAAATACTCCTCTGAAGTGCGGCAAGTGTGTGGTATACTTGTGAAGATCCAAGTCGTTTAGCGGTCGTTTGGGTAGCGTCTTTAATATTTTTTTGGTTGAGGTTGTAGATAGAGTCCAAGTCCTTTTCTGTATGGCTTCAAGAACAGCCCGTTTCCATCTTTACCAACCGCAATAGTTTCCATTGCTTGGTTATGACGTTTGCTTTCTTCCAATTTTGCCTTTGCCGCACTGGTATCATTTACTGCTTTAGCTATGCCTGCTGCACCTCCCGATAGTGCTCCCAATGCTGAAAGCCCAGCAAACAACGGGATGAGGAACGGAAGTGCCCCACCAACCTTTGGTACAGGTATCACTCGTGGAGTTTTAATTTATTTCTTCTTTCTTTTCACAATATTTTTAGCTGCACTAAGAGCTATTTTTGTAGCTTCCATCAAGTCTTTTGGTTTTTTGATTTTTAAAATCTTACGTGCATATCGTACTACTTCTCGGAATGTGGGTTGGCGTTTATTTTTAGCCCTAAGACCTATACCTAGCTTAATTTTAGCCTTCATTGCGTTTGTTATAAGCCAGGCATTGGCACGTTCACTCAAATTTGCATCTGTAGATTTTGCACGCTGCCAGGCTTTTTCAGCTAATATTTTATCAGCTATATGTCGATCACTTGTATCTTTATGTCGTGAATATGCTATGTCATGTTCCTTGCAGGCTGCATCCAGTGGATTAATGCCCGGATCTCCTCTCGCCAATCTTTGTTGTAACTTTGTTCCTGGTCCACAGTACTGGTATCCTGGTAGATGTAATTCTACAGGTAATTTGTTGATGATTGAATTTAGTAGTCCTCTTCCCCCTTTCAAAGATTTTCTGGAGCGTTTCGATTTGTGATCCGACATCTTATAAGGTTCCGAAGATACTGTTGAAATGTAATATAAACAGGTGTACTTATATGAATCCCGTTAGTCTTCAATATGCGGTTCATTAAACAACAACAAGCTTTTCCTGTTCGAAATGCTGATGTACCTGTTATGAAGGTGAAAAGAAGCATGGGCTCCTATTGCCTAATAGTATAAGGAGCATCATTGTTGGACCATCGAATTGTGGAAAAACTAATGTTATGATAAGTTTGCTGGAACATCCCAATGGTCTGAGATATGAAAATATTTACATATATTCAAAATCGTTGCATCAACCAAAGTATGAATACTTGAAGCGAGTGATGACCCCCATATCAGGATTGGGGTATTATACATTCTCAAACAACTGCGACGTTCTACCTCCAGAGGAAGCCAAATCACATTCAGTGTTTATCTTCGATGATGTAGCATGTGAAAAGCAAGATAATGTGCGATCCTATTTTTGCATGGGTCGCCACGAAGATATAGACAGCTTCTATCTCTGTCAAACATATACGCATATACCAAAGCACTTAATACGTGACAATGCTAATTTAATCATCTTATTCAAGCAAGATGTCTTGAATTTGAAACATATCTATAATGATCGTGTGAACACAGACATGAAGTTTGATAAATTTCG